>BOPN01000641.1:389242-396742 GCA_017312705.2 Penaeus japonicus
GGTGGGGAGATGAGAGAGGGGGAGGATAGAGAGAGAGAGGAGAGAGAGAGAGAGACAGAAAGAGAGACAGAGAGAGGAGAGACAGAGAGAGAGAGAGAGAGAGAGAGAGATAATACTGCTAACAATAACATCAATCAAAAGGAGATGATGATGGAATCATAATAATAGCAATAACAGTGATAGGAAGATGATGAGAATGATACTAATAGGAAATAGAAATTCCTTTATGAACTAACATAAACAACGCAGAAAGCCACAGGATAACAAACAAACCAAATAAAAAAAATCTTCTAATGCACCATTTTTCTCTCTACTCCCCTTCCCCTCCCGTCCCACCCCACCCCACCCCACTCCTCCTACCTCCCCACCCTCCAACCCCCACCCCCTACCACCAAAAAATCCTGCCTCCCCCCTCCCCCTCAACCCATTCCATCCCCCCCCCCCAACAGATCCCCCTGTGCTAGACCCCGCGTGGCCCTTCCAGAAACAAGCCGACAGCTACATCGAAATAGTTAAGACCCCCCTCGTGGCGATGGTGTTCGAAGGGGCGCTCACTCGCGTGATTCGAGGCCTCATTCAGACCGTGGATCTCGAACCCGCAAAGTATTCGATCGATCCGGACTTTCCTGATGAAAAGGTACGTACGGGGATATTTTTTTCGATTTTTTTTTTTGGGGGGGGCGGCCTTTGTATGGTGTCTTCTTTTTCTTTTTTCCGTTTTTTTTTTCTTTTTTTCGATGTTTTCTCTTTGTATGGATGTTTTTTTTCTTAGAAGGGCGATTTTGTGTACCTATTGTTGTTTTTATTGATTCTGTCTGTTTTTTTCTGTACTTATGTATCAAGATTCTGATGTATATTTTATATATATGTATATATGTGTATGTATGTGTTTATATATACACATATATACATATATATATATATATGTATATTTATATATATATGTATATATACATATATATATATATATATATATATATATATTTATATGTATGTATGTATGTATGTATGTATATTATGTATATATCGCAATATCTACCTTCATAATTAATTTTTTTTTCTGATTTTCAAATTTGTAATATATACCTATCTTCTTTCCTCCCTCTCTTTCCCTCCTACCATCACTGTCTTTCTCTCTCCTCCTACTCACTTTTCCTCCTTCCCTCCGTACCCGAAAATTTCCTCTACCCACTCCCCCTCCCTCCCTCCCTCCCACTCTCTTTCCCCTCTCCCTCTCTTCCTTTCCCTTCCTCTGTCCCTCCCTTCTCCTCTCTCCCTTCTCCTCCATCCATCCCACCCTTCCTTTCCCCTTCCTCATTCCTTTCCCATCCCTCCTCTCTCCCCTCTCCCCACTCTCCCTCCCTCCCTTCCTTTCCCTTCCTCTGTCCCTCCCGTCTGCCCACTCTCACACTCTCAATCCCTCCCTCCCTCCCTTCCTTTCCCTCCTCTTCCCTCTCTCCCCTCTCCCCACTCTCCCCCCTCCCTCCCTCCATTCCCCCTCCCCCTCCCCCCTCCCTCACTCCCCTCTCCCACCACGCCCACCATCCTCCCCAGAATTTTACCATAGTGTGGAGATGCCGCGTGGTGGGCGAGGCTTGGCCGGTGGACGACAGCGTAGCGAATCCCATCTGGACGAAAGGAACGGGCGGGGGGTGCTTCGGAAACGGGCCAGGTGAGACGGGAGAGTGAGTAGTTGAAAGGATTAGATTAGATTATGAGGATGGCGATCATAATCCGAAGGAAGGGTGGATTGGATGGAAAGATGATGTGATTTTTTTTTTTCTTTTTTGTGAAATTATTGAATATGTTTTGTTTATTTGATTATTTGTTTGACTATCTCTTTCATTGATTTCTGTTTAAGAGAAAAAGTATCTTTTTAAATCAACTATGATATATGTATATATATATATATATATATATATATATATATATATATATATATATACATACATATATATATATATATATTTATATATATATATATATATATATATATATATATATATATATACATACATATATATATATATATATTTATATACATATATATATATATATATATATATATATATATATATATATATATATGTATATGTAATCAGCCAATTACAGTCTCTATTCATCGATTCACACCACCATCCCACTCCACCCTACTAATCAAAGCAATCCCCCTTTAACCCATTCCCAACCCAACGACCAAAACTGATCCTTCCTCCCTTCGAACGACACTCAAAGGCTTACTCGACCACACCGAGCCCTCCCTGAGTCTCCTCGGCTCGGACTTCATGGGCCACGGGCAAATCTACGAGTTCGAGGCCATCGTGAAGAAGGATACTCGAAGCACCGTAGCTCTCGGCCAGGTTGCTGTGGTAGACGGGGTGCCGCCCATCATGCAAGTCCGGTGAGTGAGGAGAACGACTTGACTATCAGGGAGAGGGTGTCTTGGATGTTGTTGTTTTTATGAGTAGACTTGCTTAAAGAGGGGGTAGGAGAGGGAGGTAGAGGGAGGGAGATGGAGGGGGATAGGGAGAGGGAAAGGGTGAGAGAGAGTTAGAGGGAGGGAGAAAGAGAGGGTGAGGGAGAGGATGAGGGGGTGAGAGAGTTAAAGAGTGAGAGAGTGATAGAGGGAGAGAGAGAGAGAGAGTGAGAGGGTGAGAGAGAGAGAGATAGAGAGAGAGAGAGAGAGAGAGAGAGAGAGAGAGAGAGAGAGAGAAAGTCACCTAAAAAGGTCTTGTTCGTAAGGGGTAATGAATAAATGCTCAGGTTCACCAAAAAAGTTACATAAAATCATAGTCGTTTTCAGAAAGCTCACAAGAAAGTCACTGCAGAGATTATGCATGTCTTTCCGGGAACCAAGCCTTAAAAGCTAAATCTTATTCAAGAACGACAAAAACCGATAACTCCGATAGTTTTAATTTTATTACTCTCTTGATAAATCTTTCTGTTTGGCTTCGGGATTAATGATAATCCTATTAATAATTTCTTCTTTGTCTGTTTTATAATATCAATGATCATACGAATAACGACGATGCTACTAATAATACCTTTATCATTCCCCTTCCGAGTATAACACTGATGATAAAGCCAATCAACTCAAAGAGAAACCTGACCTCCTCCACTTACCCCCCCCCCCCCACGCCCTCTCTTTCCAGGTGTGTCGACCCGGCCCTCTGCATTCCAGACGGAGATGGTGTCTACGTCAACCCCTCCTTCAGGATAGGCATGGTGTCAGAATGCATCGATTATTGTGACAGCGAGATGTCCTATCTTTGGAAGGCGTCGGATGGCACTGACAGTCCCTATCCTGCTAATCCTGCTCACTTTCCTCTGGGTGAGAGGGGCTTTGTTTGTTGGTGTGGTTTGTTGTGTTGAGTATTTGGGGTTATCTTTTGAGGGGATTTCTTTTGTGTTTTGTGGTTTTCTGTTGTTTGTTTGGTATGTTATCTAGGTGGGATTTTTTTTTTTTTTTTTTTTTTTTTTTTTTTTTTTTTTTGTGTGTGTGTGTGTGTGTGTGTGTGTGTGTGTGTGTGTGTGTACGTTTGGCGGGTTAGTTCCGTTTTTTGTAAGTGTAAATAATTAGTTGTGTAACTTTTCGTTTATTCATTTTTGAGATGTTTGATATAATATGGTTAGGTGATGCTAAAAAGCCTCATCAAAGATTAATTTTCGTCTTCTTTTATGCCACTCAATCGTTATATAAAAACCTTAGACCTAGAAGATTACGTGTGGAACCTCCAAGCCTTTATGAATGTGATTTCCCTTCGTTGTTTCCACAATCCAACTGAAATCTTCATCGAACAAAATTCACCTGTCTAACCGTTGGTCATTATCGCTTTATTATTCCTTCCGCCTCTTTTGACCCTGAAATATAACCTCCCTCGACATTGCAGGAGACGCTTCCAACGAGCTGGCCTTCAGCACGCAGTTCTTCGACGATAATCCTAACCTCGAGGACCTAAGGATTTCTCTAGACGCCACGGATTCACAGCCATCCACAGGTACGTGCCTTTGACGGTAATATTCTAAATCATCAAAGTCATTTAAGTACTCCCATGGTAAAGGTCTAAGTGATTTCCAAAGGTTTAAGATTTGAGATAATTTGTATGATTTTAACCGTCACCAACCTTTTTATAAAGTAAGAGAATGTAATGCATAATTTTCGTTAGGATTTTAATCTGTCTACCTCCATTCCTATCCTCTCTTTCTCTCCCTGCCACCTTCCACCTCCTTCCCTCCCCTCCCAACCCTCCACCTCCTTCACTCCCAACCCTCCACCTCCTCCTTCCCTCCCTTCCCAACCACCCACCTCTTCTCCCTTCCATCCCAACCCTCCCAACCACCCACCTCCTCCCCTCTCTTACTCTCCCTCTCCCTCTCTTAATCTCCCTCTCTCCCGAAGGCGGAGGAACCTACTTCATGAAAGTCAACAAGCGGCCTGTCGGGGGAACCTGCGCCATGACCAAGCCGCCCCTGGAACGAGCGCTCATCGACACCTATACGTTATCGTGCGAAGGCTGGGTCGACCCCGAGAACAAGGGCATCAGTCGATATAACGTGTGGCGTGAGTAACTCGTGTGTGTTTGTTTGTGGGTAGTTTTGAGGGATGTGTTGATAGATTGATTGGGAGGTAGATAGATATGTAGATAGTGAGAAAGAGTGTGAGAGAGAGAGGGGGAGAGACAGAGAGAGAGAAAGAGAGGGGGGGAGAGAGAGAGAGATGGAGAGAGAGAGAGAGAGACAGAGAGAGAGAGAGAGAGAGAGAGAGAGAGAGAGAGAGAGAGAGAGAGAGAGAGAGAGAGAGAGAGAGAGAGAGAGAGAGAGAGAAATAGAGAGGGAAAGTGAATGAGTGAGTGATAGAGAAAGAGAGAGAGAGTGAGTGAGTGAGAGATATGTATGTAGAGAGATAGCAAGAGCGAAGGAGAGAGAGAGAGAGAGAGAGAGAGAGAGAGAGAGAGAGAGAGAGAGAGAGAGAGAGAGAGAGAGAGAGAGAGAGAGAGAGAGAGAGAGAGAGAGAGAGCAAGAGCACGAGAACAAGAAAAACGAGAACGAGAGCTAATAAAAAACACACACACACAAGAAACACCAACCAGAACATACGAAAAGAAAAAGAAGAAAAAGAGACAC
Organism: Penaeus japonicus; assembly: GCA_017312705.2. Lineage (NCBI taxonomy): Eukaryota > Metazoa > Arthropoda > Malacostraca > Decapoda > Penaeidae > Penaeus > Penaeus japonicus. The sequence continues at coordinate 394,367 of BOPN01000641.1, forward strand.
CACAAGCTAGAAACAAAACAAAGACGCAACAACAACAAGACATCACCCACCCACGACTAAACCCAAACACCATTCCCATTCTCATTCCCATTCCCATTCCAGTGGTGGACGACACGGGGAAGCGAATCCCACTGACGGAGGCCACATGGAGTCCCACGGTGCCCCAGGAGATCCCCCTGATAATGCCCCCGGGGACTTTCACCGTGGAGGTCGAGGTCTTTGATAAGTGGGGCGCCTTCACTCTCATCCAGCCGGAAATTGACATGACGGTAGGAGTCTTTCATGTTGCTGGGGATCGACATGAGGGTGAGGGATTCTATGTTGCTGGGAACTGACATGAGGGTGAGGGTTTCTATGTTGCTGGGAATCGACGTGACGGTGAGGGTTTCTATGTTGCTGGGAACTGACATGAGGGTGAGGGTTTCTATGTTGTTGGGAATCAAAATGAGGTTAAGGGATTTCATGTTGCTGGGAATCGAAATGAGGGTAAAAGTTCGTTTTTTATGTTGGTATTATTGTGGAATATTATTACCATGTCTTGTCGTAGTAAAGTAATATGTATCATGATGTTTAACTCGATTTTTGTTGTATTGTTGTTGTTTTTTTTATATATTTTCCTTTTTTTTGTAATGTAATGTTATCTTTGGTAATGAGAATGTGTATAGTTTTTTTTTATTCGCGTACTCTTAACTTAACCTAATATAACCTAATTTAACCTATCCACCAACCGGCATTTTGTCTGACCTGTTTTGATTTCTCCGTAACTAGCTCCATTACCTTATGGATTAATCTATTTAATGATGAAATGCGTAACTCATGTCAGTATATTTTATCCAGGGAGAATTAAACAATTTAATATGTGAAATTCAAGGTACAAGTTTAACCTACCTTTGAATATACCTTGACCTAGAATTTAACCTTGTTTAACCTAGTCAGTTTTGAACTTCACCTGACTTGTAATTTCAGCTCGGTTTGACTTAAGGTTTAATATCTATCTTATCTTTAGATTGTTTTATCTAAACCTGAACTTAGTGTTCCATATTAGCCAGATCAATATTGACCGGAATAATATATCACCGAATTAAGCATATGAATGTTTTGAACGTGTAAATTTGACCTGTTTGCATCCCACACATCATATACAACTTCCCTTGAACTTGACCTAGCATCACCTAATCCTCAGGTCAACATGCCGACCAAAGAGGAGATGGAAGCTGTCGATGTTGACAAGCTTATCGCTGACCTCTCCGGCGGTGGTAACACTGATATGCTGATCATGGCCTTGGCAGCGCAGACTCAGGTCATAAAGCAGGTGGGAAGGACTGGATTCGCGCACACGCACATGCACGCAAACAGTTTGTGTGTGTGTGTGTGTGTGTGTGTATGTGAAATTATTATGATTAATCTCTTTCTCTTTTTTACTTGTGGTATATAGTGATTTATATATATATATATATATATATATATATATATATATATATCTATATATATATATATACATATATATGTATATATATATATATATATATATATATATATATATATATACATACATATATATATATATATATATATATATATATATATACATATACATATATATATATATATATATATATATATATATATATATATATATATATAAATATATATAATATATGTGTTTTTAGATGATAAGATAGATTTTTCTTTACATTTTCTGTCATTGAAATGACTTACTTTTTTCGTTTTCGGTCGTCATTTTTATATTTACCAATGTGACGTTTTCGTTCACTAGTTCCTTTTTACTTGTGGTTTCTCACATTTTCTTAATTCTTTTTCTTAATTTTCTCTCCCTCCCTCCCTCCCCTCATCCCCTCTCTTCCCCCTCCCACCTCCCTCACCCTCCCCTCCCTCCTCCCCTCACCCCACCTCCCTCACCCCCCCTCTCACCCCCTCACCCCTCCTCCCCCTCACCCCTCACTCCCCCACCCACCCTCCCTCCCCTCCCGCAGGCGGACTGGCTCTCCCTCTCGGAGGAGAACCTGGCCACCATGACCGACGAGGAGAAGGAGGAGCTGCTCATCTACCTGGCGGAGAAGAACAACGACGCCCTCGACGCCCTCAAGGAGAACGTCAACTTCAACAGCCTCTCCAACATCAACGCCGCCGCCTCAACCCTCTCGGGCATCCTGGAGGCGTCGTCCATCAACCAGGAGGCGGTCAAGACGATTGACCTCGATGCCAAGGAGAAGATCGTGGGCTTGACGGAGGTGAGGCGAATGGGGGTTGGTTAGGGGGGTTAAGGGAGGGGGGATAGGGGTTAGGAAGGGGATGGGGGGTTGGGGGGTTAGGGGGTTTAGGGAGGGGGATTGGGGGTTAGGGGGGTTAGGGGGG
>BOPN01000641.1:404242-406742 GCA_017312705.2 Penaeus japonicus
GATGATGATTTACTTTTAACAAAAACACGAGATTTACTTTAGAAAATGCCATGTATGCTCACTTTATTACGAGATCGTTATTATAATACCATATAAGTAGATTAATGATAATAGATTATAGCTTTAAAATGCTGTCTATATAAATCCTTGATAGATTAAGATTATAATGACAAACAGCCTTATGAACAAAATACAGTCAAACACTGAAAAGAAAATATACACTTTTTCAAAGCACAATACATTTTTAGAAGAAAAGACCATAACACTTTTAAAGAATAAAATATATCTACATTTCTTAAAGCACAAAATACATTCATACATTAAGTTTATCGTCATTTCATATGATTATTTTTCTTCAACTCAGAACGACTCCTCTGTCAACGTAGAGATCGTCCTGCCTTCCTCGAACCCAAGGCTGTTCGCCATGGTCTACCAGCCACGACTTCCTACGCTTACGAACTATAGTCGTTTCACTTTCATTGAGGATCTTCCTGAAGTCAATGGTAATGGGGAATACTTTTACATTTGAGTTTTTTTTTTATATAAAGTAAGATACTAAATATTTGGGGCATTTTAAAGGGAGAGTTTGTATTGCGTTTTTGCTTTGTGTGATATGAGTTTTTTTTTTTTTTTAGTGTTGTCATTTTTTGTTAGATGGCTTTAGAGATGGACTGCATCAAACTACAAATTCCAAAGGCATTTATTGCAAATAGATAAGAAATAGAACGAGCATTGGCTAATCAGACTCCTTATAGACTCCATAACAAGAAGCAAAAAGTGCATTAACCATTCATCCTCTCTATAGTCTCGACGCCCAATTATCCCACTGAACCAATCGCCTCTTCCCCAGGAACATACGACTGGTTCTTCACCTCATCTGACCTCAACGGAACCGGCCGCTACTTCCTGGGCATCGGCGAGTTCAAACCGGACTTCGACCTGACCAAGATGAATGACCCGGCGAAGAACAAAGTGGGTATAAAGGACCTGGTCAATGTGTCCATCAACTACCACCTCCGGGTCTTCACTTCGGGTTGTTACTACTTCGAGGATCAACAGGAGGCTTGGAGAGGCCGTGGGATGTCTGTAAGTCTGGGTTGTGGGAGTGTCTGGGTTTCCTGCCTTATCGCAAGGGGTTTTGGTGGAAGGGTGTTGTTAGTTTTGGTGTTATGGGGCGTCTCTTTGGTGGTTGATGTTGTGTTTGTGGTGAAAGATATGTGGCTTTGTATGTTATTATTATATATATATATTTTTTTAGAATCGTCACCACTGCTACATTATTGCTGCTGATATCTTGTTTGAATCTATTATTCCGGTCTATATATTTTTTTTTCCAAGTCAACATGTCATTAAGACTTGACCTAACCACCGTCTCTTTTCTCCCCTCCCCCCAAAAAAAAGGTAACGTTATCGAACTACAGAATGACAATCTGCAACGCAACACATCTCACGAGCTTCGGCGCCGGGATGTTTGTGATGCCAAACACCATTGACTTCAACTTCGTCTTCGCCAACATGGGATTCAATGACAACCTTACCATATATCTTACTATCATCATTAGTTTACTTATATTTGTGTTGCTGATGATCTACGCGAGGTATAAGGACAAGAAAGATATCATGAAGGTTTGTTGTTGTTGTTGTTATTGTTGGTTTTGTCTTTCTACGGAGTGTTGGCGATTTGCGAAAGAGTGTGGGTCTTTTTTTCTTATTTTGATGGGCATAAGTCTAAGTAAACACATGCAAGGAATCGACAGGAAATAAGGGGCGGAGCTAGAGGATGTCACACACTGTAGCCAATCAGGACTTAGATTTTATATTCAGTGTTTCTGCAATCATCAGAGTTAAAAGATTTCGGAGGAAAAATCTTATTATTTTTCATCCTCGTAGAATTCATCGCGAGTGGTGCTATCTGATTTTAACTACTTCGGGTATAAATAATTGAGTTTTGAAGATTGTTATTTTCTTGACATTCAATTTATCTATTACTGAGAACACAAATATGTACAAACGCACACATAAATACATAACAATAAGACAAGGAATCAAACACACTAGCATTCCTTTTCACGTAAACACACTCTTCTTCCGCATCTCTCGCCCTCCTGTGCAAAACTAAACATGCTCTGTCTCTGTCATTCTCTTTCTTTGTCTATCAATCTACCTATCAACACAACACCCCAACACAAACCTACCAAAACCCACCCACCCACAGCCCACACACCCAAACACCTCATTCCATCTCCCTCTCCATCTCCCTCTCCCTCTCCATCTCCCTCTCCCTCTCCCTCTCCCTCTCCCTCTCCCTCTCCCTCTCCCTCTCCCTCTCCCTCTCCCTCTCCCTCTCCCTCTCCCTCTCCCTCTCCCTCTCCCTCTCCCTTCCCCTCTCCCTCTCCCTCTCCCTCTCCCTCTCGATCTCCATCTCCCTCCCCCTCCCCTACAGCTGGGAGCGACACCCCTTCCCGACAACCAAATCGAAGACAAATACCTCTACGAGATG
>BOPN01000641.1:411742-429242 GCA_017312705.2 Penaeus japonicus
GGAACAACAACGAGCTGACCAACCAACCCTCTCTAGTCTACCTAGGAATAACCCTCGATAGAACGCTCTTATTCAAAGAGCATGTCACTAGACTGAAAGGAAAGCTCATGTCAAGGACCAACCTCCTCAGTAAACTTACCACCACCAGCTGGGGAGCCGACCCTATAACTCTGAGACAAACTGCTCTAGCACTGTGCCACTCCACCGCAGAGTACTGTGCTCCTATGTGGGCAACGCCACGCCCATAAAATAGATACAGAACTGAACAAAACATATCGGATAATAACGGGTGTTCTAAAGCCAACACCCTTACCGGCTCTATACCGTTTAACTGGCATCCCACCACCTTACATCCGACGCGAAATAATTGCAAAAATTGAACGATACAAACAGCTGAATGACCCCAGACACTCACTTTTTAAACACCAAGAAGTGAGGCGAAGACTTAAGTCCTACAGGATGGAACGTTGGCGGGAATATGACAGCGGGCATCAAAATGAAGACCTATCACTCCCAGGTGAAACACTCCCCCTTGGCTCAAACCTAAGTAAGAAAGACTGGGTGACTCTTAACAGAGCAAGGGTAAAATTAGGGAAAACCAAGGACAGTCTCCACAAATGGGGACCTGACACCAGCCCCGACTGTCCATGTGGAGAAACCCAAACAATGAAACACATCCTCCTGGAATGCCGATTGGGTTCTCACTGCTCCGATTTAGATCTTAAGGAAGCAAACAATGCCGTCATACAATGGGTAAAATTTTGGTGCGATGATCCCCAACCCCCAACCATCAACCCCAAACCCCAACCATCAAGCCCCAACCCCCAACCGTTCAACCCCCAACACCCAACCCTTCAACCCCCAACCCTTCAACCCACCAAGCCCCAACCCTTCAACCCCCCAACCCTTCAACCCCCCCAACTCCCAACCCCTCAACCCCTTCCTCCTCACCCGCAGAAAACGAAAGAAGTTCACCCTGCCGTGGTGGTTCGTATACGTCGGCTGGGTCCTCGTCTTGATCTGCATCGCCGTGTCCTGTTTCTTCCTCCTCATGTACGGCATCATGTTCGGGAACTCGAAGACGACCAAGTGGGTCACGTCGCTCGTCATTTCGTTCTTCTCGTCCGTTCTTCTCGTTCAGCCGTTGAAGGTGAGAAGGGGGGGGGGAGATAGGAAATGAAATAACCAGGATTCCTATATGCATGTCAGTAGGCCTATACCAGCATCCCCCTGGCAATTTCTTCACTTGTGGATTTACTCATCTCTTCTCAGATCTTCATCATTGCCATGTTGATCAGCGTCATCTGCAAGTCACGTGACCTGGACGAGGAGGACTCAGAGGAGGACGAGGAGGACCCCGAGATTTGCTCCGATGAGGAATGGCTGCATAGAGGTGGGTGAGGGTGGGTGGTTGAGGGAGGGAGGGAAGGGTGAGGGTGGGTGGGTGAGGGTGGGGAGGGGAGGATGGGTGGGTGAAGGAGGGGATGGAGGGTGGGAGGGTGGGGAGGACGGATGGGTGAAGGAGGGTGGGGAGGGTGGGTGGGTGAAGGAGGGGGGAGGGGAGGGAGGTAGGGAGGGAAGAGTGGGTGGATGGGTGGGTGAAGGAGGGAGGGAGGGAGGGGGGAGAGGGAGAGAGAGAGAGAGAGAGAGAGAGAGAGAGAGAGAGAGAGAGAGAGAGAGAGAGAGAGAGAGAGAGAGAGAGAGAAAGAAAGAGAGAGACGGGGGGCAGAGATTAGGAAGGGAGAAAAAGGGGGGAGATATATGGAGAGAGAAATGGGGGAGAGAGCTAAGGGGAAGAGAAGAGAGAGAAAAAAATGAAAAGTAAAAGAAAAACAGAAAGACAGAGAATTAAGAATCGAAATACACAACACCTGTCAACTTTCCCAATACCCCTTCACACACACCCCTCCTCACCCCCTCCCATCACCCCTCCTCATCACCCCCATAACTCCTCTCCTCACCCCTCATCACCCCCATCACCCTTCCTCATCACCCCTCCTCACACCCCCATAACCCCACTCACCCCCCATAACCCCATCACCCCCATAACCCCTCCTCATCACCCCCATCACCCCTCCTCATCACCCCTCCCATCACCCCTATAACCCCACTCACCCCCATCACCCCACTCACCCCCTACCACCCCTACTCACCCCCTACCACCCCCTCTCTCTACCCCCCCACAGCTACGAAACGCGAGAAGAAACTGAAACAAAAGAAGGTCGACCGAGAGACGCTTGAGCGGCTGAAAAAGGCACGAGAGAAGGAGATCGAGATGTGGAATATCATTAAAGAAATTATATCCTATTCCATTTTCCTGTGGGTCTTCCTTACGCTCTCCTATGGTAACAGGTGAGTTTGTGTTTATATGTGTAGGATTAGGAAGTTGTTGTTTTTTATAGTTTTTTATTTAGATACTACGATTTATTTATTTATTTGTCTTTTTTTTTTTGTCTTTCTTTTGGATATTCTTTTGGATTTTACTGCCTGTTTTGTTTATTCTTTTCATATACGTTAAGGTTCATCTTTTGATTTTCGATTGTCAAAGTGTAATGCTATTTATATATCTTATCCCTATTTTTAAGTCCGTTATTCTTTCCATAACAGAAATACTTGAAATAATTCAAGCTTTCAAGCATTCTTTATACATCTGATCCTTGCATTTTAAATCCGTTATAACACCCCATTCACGTTAATCATATTAATCCCCATATCATTCACACAGTAAAAACAACACGTCCGATTTAGTAACTCCCGCTCACTATATAAGATAACATAAATAACCTTTATATTCTTCTTCCTCGCAGGGATCCGAACGCGTTCTACATGCAGAAGACTCTCAGAGAAGCGTTTATCCACGAGGGGGCGCTTGATGGAACGGACTACACTCGGGTACGTTGTGGGTCGTCGCTTCTCGTTTCGTCTTTGTTTCTGTTTATTTATTTTGAGGATTGTCTTTTATTCTGTCTCGGTGGTTCGCCTTTTGGATTAGTCTTCGTTCAGATCTTTAAGCAACTTTTTTTTTGTTTGTTTCCAGAGTTTGTGGAATCATGGAAAATAGTGGTTTTAGTTTTTATTTTTTGTATTACCCTTAAATATTATATTATCCCGTGATTCTTGACATTATTATCTTTACATTTTTACTTTACTCCCCTGGTAGCGCGTCCTTACCACTACTTCCTACTTTATATTTTCTGTTGTTGTTTTTTTCTCCCACTTTATTAGTCCGTTATTTTCTCCGCTTCGTATAGCTAAATAGAGAAATGTTTGCCTTAATCGTTTTTTTCTTCAAATTTCTCTATTTTTTTCATATAAAACACTGCATACGTTACTAACATGCATGGCAAGAGTCCTTCTTCTTCTTTTTTTTTTTTTTTTTTTTTCCCTCCCTTCGAAGGCTGTTCAATACCACCAATGTCCTTGCATTATTTTGACTACGGGATCGTTTGCTTTCCTCCTCTGTTGCTTCCTGCTCTTATTTCCTCTCTGCCATTATTCACGACCTCCCCTTTCTCTCCATCTACATGTCTCCAACATGTTCTGGTACTACCTCAACCACGACCTCATGACAGACCTCCTACCTCTTTCCTTACATACTTACAAACTTACAAACATATCCCCCCCCCTCTCTCTCTCTATCTATCTATCTCTCTCTCTCTATCTATCTATCTATCTCTCTCTCTCTATCTATCTATCTATCTATCTATCAATCTATCTATCCATCTCTCTCTCTCTCTCTCTCTCTCTCTCTCTCTCTCTCTATCTCTCTATCTATCTATCTATCTCTCTCTCTCGCTCTCTCTCTCTCTATCTATCTATCTATCTCTATCTATCTATCTATATCTATCTATCTCTATGTTTCTCTCTCTCTCTCTCTCCACAGGTCTCCAACGCCAACATGTTCTGGTTCTACCTCAACCACGGCCTCATGACAGACCTCCGAGCCGACACACTCTACAACGGCAAACCACCCTATAGTCTCCGAGGTTTCTTTAACGACTGGTGCAACAGGATCATGGGTTATGCAATCATCAGACAGATCCGGGCGAAGAAGAATAGTTGCAGGTAATGGGGGGTAGGGGGTGGGGGTGGTGGTAGGGGTAGGGGGTGGGGGGAGGGGAATGAGTGTGTAAGGGAGAGGGGAAAGGGTGTAGGGGTGTAGGTGAGTCAAGTCTGTGAGTGAGGAAGGAGACTGAGTTGGGGATTTTGTGAATGAGTTTGTGTGAGTAAAAAGTGTGGGTGAGTGTGTAAGTGAGTAATGATACTGAGTGGGGGAATTTATGAATGAGTGTGTGTGAGTAAAGAGTGTGGATGAGTGTGTAAGTGAGTAATGATACTGAGTGAAGGAATTTATGAATGATTGTGTAAGTGAGTAATGAGTGAGGGAATTAATGAATGAGTATGTAGACGAGTAAAGAGTGTGAATAAGGGAACTGACGAGTTAGTGTGTAAGTGAGTAAAAAGTAAGAGTGAGGGAATGGACGAATGAGTGTAAAAGTAGGTGAGTAAAGAGTGTGGATGGGAAAATTCTTGAATGAGTGTGTAATTAAGTGAGTAATTAAGTCAAAAGTATGAAAGAGGGAAATAACGAATGAGTGTATAAGTGAGTAAGGATAATAAGTAAGGAAATTTATGAATGAATATGTAAGTGAGTAAAGAATGTGGATGAGGGAACTAATGAATGAGTGTGCAGATGAGTAAATAGCGAGAGTGAGGAAATGGAATAATGAGTCTGAAAGTAGGTGTGTAAAGAGTATAGGTGTGAAATTCATGAATGAGTAAGGAGTGCATTTGATGGAATCGAGGAATGAATGTGGAAGTGAGTAAAGAGCATATAGGAGATGATTATAAGTGAGTAAAGAGTGTGGATGAGGGAACAGATGGATAAGTGTAGATAGAGGTGAGTAAGAATGGATAGATGAGTAAGTGTGTCAATTGATAATCGAATTGAAAAAAAATGTAAGAGAATGAGTGAAGAGAAAATCAAGTGCGTATCTTAATTACTAAATAAATTGATTACTGAATATGTAATTAGATACATGATTAATGAAGGAAATCATCGGATCATTGTTATATTTTACGTTATTGTTTGTCATCACCATCATCATACAGGCATGATGTTAGCCTTAAACACTCTGTTGTTCATCATAGTCATCATCACCATCATCACATTCACCATAGCCCCCTTACCATCAACCACAGTATCATTATCACCACTTTCATCATCATCAGTAACTCATCACATCACCACTACCAATATCATCACATCTCCCCAGTACTATTTACCATCACTTTAACTTCTCATCACCACTCTCTCCAACCAGAATACCATCATCACCACATTCACCACAACCTCCCAATACTAATCACCATCAGCATCACCACATTCACCACAACTTCCCAACATTACCCCCAACCAGAATACCATCACCACATTCTCCGCAACGTAACCTCCCTCACCACCCTTTTCTCCACCCTTTTTCACCACTCTTTTCATCATCCTTCATCACCAACCTCATTCACCACCCTCTTTCACTTCCATCACCACCCTTTTCACCACCCTCCATCACCACCCTCCATCACCACCCTCCATCACCACCCTCCATCACCATCCTCCATCACCACCCTCTTTCACCACTTTCCTTCACCACCCAGAGTGCCTTCAGCCATGAGGCCCGTCACCACCAATTGCAGCGGCTTCTCGAGTGTTGTGAATGAGGACAATGAAGACTACTGCGTGGGTTGGAAGCTCCCGACGGCAAGGACGAAGAACAGCAAGAGGTGTCGGAAGGGAGAGTTCAGGTGAGGTTATGTGTGGTTGTTGTGGTTGTGATGGTTGGTGTTGGATGTGTGTGGTATGTGTGGTTGTCGTTGGATATGTGTGGTTGTCGTTGGATATGTGGGGTTATTGGGGTTGTTGTTGGATATGTGTGGTTGTTGTGGTTGTCGTTGGATATGTGTGGTTGTTGTGGTTGTCGTTGGATATGTGTGGTTGTTGTGGTTTGATATGTTTGGTTGTTGTGGTTCTTAATGCTGGTGGTGATGGTGCTGATATTATTGTACCGGCTTAGCTTAGATTGATAGTTGTGTCTACTTGATTTAGCCTGGTAGTTGTATCATAGTTGTACTGCCTTAGCTTACCTTAATGCCTGTAGCAACTTAATTTAGGCAGACACCTGTACCGCGATTCAAACTTACTCTAACACCTATACCAACTTAATTAAGTTTCCCTAATACCTGTACTAACTGAAATCCCTCCAACCACCTGTACCACCTAGATTACCCCCTAACAACCAGTTCCACCTAGAGTACCCCCAACAACCAGTTCCACCTAGAGTACCCCCAACAACCAGTTCCACCTAGAGTACCCCCAACAACCAGTTCCACCTAAATTTCACCCAACAACCTGGACCCTCACAGCCTCTCTCTCTCTCTCTTCCACCCCACCCCACCCCCCACACACACCCCAGGTACAGCACGGCCTGGGACCTGCAGAGCCTTCCGGTGTGGGGTAACCGTGACTGGTACAGCGGCGGCGGGTACGTCATCCACCTGAATGGGCCGACGCACGAAGTCTTGAAGAATTTTGAGTTCCTCGAGGAGAACAATTGGATCGACACCAGCACCAGGGCGGTTCTCATTGAGTTCTCGTCTTATAATTCTCAGGTTGGTGTCTAAGGAGGGTGGGAGGTGAGGAGGTGGGGAGGGGAGGGGGAGGGAAGAAGGGGGGAGGGGTAGGGGTAGGAGGGGGTTTAAATTGTTTCGTTTTTTTTTTTTTTTTTTTTTTTTTTTGGGGGGGGGGTATTGTTATTTGTCTTCTTTTCATAGGTTTGGTTATTCATTTGTTTTATTTGTCTAGTTTTGTATATCTAATTCAATTTCGTTAACAGCAATAGTATTCTGTTGCTATTAATAGTAGTGGTATTGGTAGTATCATTAGTATTACTATTACTATTACTATTACTTCTACTACTTGTACTACCATTTTTATTATTACTATTACTATTTCGAGTGCCACAAAATTTGATATTATCACTACTAATTTTACCACTACGACTACTATTATTACTACTACTGCTGCTATCACTATTACTGTTGACGGCGCAACGTAGCAACAGAACTAATAACAAAATCACAACAATGTCCTGTCTACTTCAGGTGAATCTCTTCGGAACCTCAATCATCATGGCGGAGTTCACACCTGGAGGAGGAATCACACCTCATTTTAGGTGAGTTTTGATTTTGTTTTTCGAGTTTTTTAGATTTCGAGATTTTCAAATTTTGATTTTTTTACATGAAATTTGAGTTCTTTCTAGATTTCCTTATTGTGATTTTTTTAGATTTTGAGGGGGTTTTATAGATTTTTTTCTGATTCAATTTTTTTTCTTTTTTAGATTTATGGATTTTGAGGGTTTTTATAGGAAAAATTAGAGATATCATCTTTGTTATCATTTCATCAGAAAAAAAATACATTCTTCAAATCTTTGAATTTTAGTCTCTCAATGATTTTTTTCCCTCTCCCTCCCTCTCCCCCTCCCCCACTCCCACTCCCTCTCCCCCTCCCCCTCTCCATTTCATCCCCCCAGATTCGAAGGCATTCGTCTCCTCCAACACCACGACAGCTTCGGCTTCTTCATCTACGCCCTCGAGGTCGCCTTCGTCCTCTTCGTCTTGTACTTCACGGCCAAGGAGGCGACGCTGATGTACCGCATGAGGGTGAACTACTTCAAGATCTATTGGTCTTACGCCGAGATCGCCATCATCATCGCCTGCTACTGGGCCATCGCGGTGTATTGGTTGAGGTGAGGGTGGGGGGTTGTGGGGTGAGGGGGGGGTTGGGGGTTGGAGGGGTGGTTGGGTGGGGTGGTTGGGAGGGTGGTGGTGGTTGGGAGAGGGGTGGGTAGGGTGGGTGGGGGTTGGTGGTGAGGGTGGGGATGGGGGGGTTGGTGGGGGTGGGGTGGGGGGAGGGGGGAGGGGTGAGGGAGGTGCGGGTGAGGGGGGTTGAAGTTGGATGTGGAGGGTAGGGGTGTTGATGATACCTACTTCAAAAGATGAAAAGACAAACGAAAAAGAGCAAATTAAACTAAATTAGAAATTATTACAAACAATAATAATGATAATGATAATAAGGATGATAATGATCGTACTAAAGTTACAGTGGTGATAATGATAATAAGGATATTGATAATTGTGGTAATAGTTATGATAGTAATAATGACAATTATAATATCAGTGATAATGATGATAATAACAATAGTAATAATAATATTATGAATAATGATAATAATACTGATAATGAGAATAATGATACGAATGATAACATTAATAGAAGAAGCAGTAGTCGTAATGCTAATATTAATATCTATGATAATAATAACAATCATAATAATAAAAATGACAATGATGATAGTAATAATAATGATTGTAATGATAATAATAAGAATGCCAATAATGATAATAATGATAACAAATTAAAACGCCATACATCACCCGCTTGCCGCTTGCCCTAACCTAACCTAACTTAACCACCCCTTCCCCCTCCCTCCCCCCCCCCCCTTTCCCTCCCATCTAGGTACTACGCCACCTACAAAGTGTTAGAAGTTTTCCACCAGACCTACGGCAATGGATACGTCCGCTTGCAATACGCTGCATCCTTAGACGAACTCTACGGATACATTGTCGGATTCGTCGTGTTTGTAGGAACGCTCAAGTTCATCAAACTCTTGAGATTTAACAAGAGGATGGGTGAGTAAAGTTATGGTTGTTTTTGCTAGTATTATTGTTCTTTTTTTCTTCTTTTTTTTGTTATTATGCTATGTCGTGTTTTTTTTTTGTGATGTCGTGGGGTTATATTTGGTTTGTGGAGGTGTGTTGTACTGTCCATGCGATATATATTAGGTAGGGATTATATAGATAGATTACTGATATGTGATTTTTTTTGTTTTTTTTTTTTTTGTTTGATTCCCCTTTAGTTAATAGTAGACAGGACTTATTTCATGTTTAAATGAACAAATATAAACTTGAATATGATTTTCTGCTTGTTTTTTTATCCTTATCTTTCTTTATTTTTTTCTATTAGGCCACGCCTCATCTTAGAGCTACATTAGACAGCTCATATTATTACATTATACAGACGTCTTCACATATATATTTTTTCCCATTTTCCCCGTCAAAAAGTAATCATACTCTCTTCTCTGACGTCACACAGGTGTTCTCTCCGCCACCTTGAAACAATGTTGGGATGATCTCAGCGGTTTCCTTATGGCGTTCTTCCTCTGTTTCTTCTCCTTCGTGGCGATGTTCTACCTGCTTCTCAACATGTACTTAGAAGGTTTCTACAACTTCGTAACGGCCGTCGAAACGTGCTTCAGTATGATGCTCGGTAAGGGGCCCTCACAGGTTGCTATGCTTACTGAGTGGTGGTCTAGGGTTGTTATCGAAGGGGTAACTTAACTTTAAAGTGACAAATCGGAGGTGTATTTCGGAGGAGTGATACGTATATTATCGTAATGTTAAAAGAGTTTCATGAAAGAAGACCTCCGCACAGATCAAAACATGGAAGGAGAGAGAATTTTATGTCTGTTAAACCGAGGTTCCATTAGCTTGGCAATGATCCATAGTTTATGATCGCCTTAGATGTCTGTTAAATATCATCATTATAAAAGCGTTTGGAAGCCACCCAAGACCCCCAAAATCAAGAGGAGAGTAAATGTAATGTAACCAAAAAGTGGGTGGTTAGACGGCTAGAGGTAGAATGATGAACTACAAAACATTATTTGAGATTTCGATGATTTAGATAACGTTGCCAATTGTGATGATCCTTTCTTCAAAAACAATAGGAAAAGCAATTCTGATAAGTAAAACTGTATGGCTGTATCTTATTTCCAAAGGCAAATTCCAATTCGAAGAGATGAAATCGGCGTCTGAAATTGTGCCCATCATGTTCTTCGTGTTCGTGCTGTGCAACTCGTGGGTTTTGGTCAACCTTCTTCTCACTCTCATCATCAAGGCATTCCAACAGGTAATATATATTGTTTGTGTGGATTTCGTTTTTTTTTTTTTTTTTTTTTTTTTTTGGGGGGGGGGGTTACGGTTTTAGGTCTGTCTGTTCTATATCTACTTCTGTTTTGACTTTCTCTCTCTCTCTCTCTCTCTCTCTCTCTCTCTCTCTCTCTCTCTCTCTCTCTCTCTCTCTCTCTCTCTCTCTCTCTCTCTCTCTCTCTCTCTCTCTCTCTCTCTCTCTTTTCCTCTTCAGTCACACACAAACGAATAATAAGTGAACATCCACAATTTTCCTTTTCATATTAATCCCACCCTTTCGCCACCACAAGAGACAAATAAACAATCTAATAAATCACAAAATAAATGAACGAATAAATAAAATAGATAAATAAAACAACGATCTTCAAAATCATAAAATTATAACAATAAAAACAGGTGAAGTACGACATCATGAGACAACCGAATGAATACGAGATGGTAGCCTTCGTGTGGGGTCGCTTCAGCACCTACCTCGGCCTCGGGGGTCCAACCCAGGTGAACCCAACTCTTGAGACCACGGCCCCAGCGTCCGGAGACTCTTCCCTCGACCCCCTCTCAGGTCACCAGGGGTCGGAGGCCGCAGGGAACGATAAGGTCAAAGAGCTTCCTGATAAAGTGGACAAGTAAGGGACCGTTTTTTTTTTTTTTTTTTTTTTTTGCGTGTCTTTTTTGCTTCGTTTTCTATGTTGTGTTTGTTACCGATTGAAGATGATGGGATGACTTATCTAAAAACAAAAATAGGGAATTAGTTGTAACAACGGTGGTGGTAGCGGTGATCTCAATAATGAGGATGAAAATTATGTAATGAATAATATGAATTGTTTTTTTTTATTACCGTTGTTGTTATTATCACCATCATCATCATCACAATCACCACCATATTACGCCTATTACCTTATCGCTACATTGATACTGCCTTCCCAAATAAAGCACACTAAACCCCTTCCCTTACCCTCCCCTAACCCCTCACTCCACCTACCAACCCCCCCCCCCTCCTTCCTCCAACCACAGGTTCCTTGACTACCTGAACGACGTCTACTTCGGCGGGAGTCTCGACGTCGCCAACAAGGACGCTCTCAAGACGTCCTTCAAGAGCAGCTACGGCGGCGGCGGTCGTGGCAAGGGCTTCTCCGGTACTCCCAAAAGCGGAAAGCCACGGAGCGCAGCGCGGTTTATGAGCGGGAAAGGAGGCGGAAGAGGCGCGGGGGATCGAGGAGCGAGTGCAAGGAGTGCAGGGGGGGCCGACCTTGGGGGAGATCCTTTGTTCGATGGCCCGAGAGTTAGTAATCAGCTCCAGGTAAGTTCCTCCTAAGAGTTTGTCATAAGTTCCAGATAAGTTCTTCCTAAGAGTTCGTGATAAGTTCCTCCTAAGAGTTCGTGATAAGTTCCAGATAAGTTCCTCTTAAGAGTTCGTGATAAGTTCCAGGTAAGCTCCTCCTAAGAGTTCGTGATATGTTCCAGATAAGTTCCTCTTAAGAGTTCGTGATAAGTTCCAGGTAAGCTCCTCCTAAGAGTTCGTGATAAGTTCCAGGTAAGTTCCTCTTAAGAGTTTGTGATAAGTTCTAGATAAGTTCCTCCTAAGAGTTCGTGATAAGTTCCAGGTAAGTTCCTCTTAAGAGTTCGTGATAAGTACCAGATAAGTTCCTCTTAAGAGTTCGTGATAAGTTCCAGGTAAGTTCCTCCTAAGAGTTCGTGATAAGTTCCAGATGAGTTCCTCTTAAGAGTTCGTGATAAGTTCCAGGTAAGTTCCTCTTAAGAGTTCGTGATAAGTACCAGATAAGTTCCTCTTAAGAGTTCGTGATAAGTTCCAGATAAGTTCCTCCTAAGAGTTCGTGATAAGTTCCAGATAAGTTCCTCTTAAGAGTTCGTGATATGTTCCTCCTAAGAGTTCGTGATAAGTTCCAGATAAGTTCCTCTTAAGAGTTCGTGATAAGTACCAGATAAGTTCCTCTTAAGAGTTCGTGATATGTTCCTCCTAAGAGTTCGTGATAAGTTACAGATAAGTTCCTCTTAAGAGTTTATAATAAGTTTCAGATAAGTTCCTCTTAAGAGTTTATAATAAGTTCCAGATAAGTTCCTCTTAAGAGTTTATAATAAGTTCCAGATAAGTTCCTCTTAAGAGTTCGTGATAAGTTCCAGGTAAGCTCCTCCTAAGAGTTCGTGATAAGTTACAGATAAGTTCCTTCTAAGTGTTCGTGATAAGTTACAGATAAGTTCCTTCTAAGAGTTCGTGATAAGTTCCAGATAAGTTCCTCCTAAGAGTTTATAATAAGTTCCAGATAAGTTCCTCTTAAGAGTTCGTGATAAGTTCCTCCTTAGAGTTCGTGATAAGTTACAGATAAGTTTCTCCTAAGAGTTCGTGATAAGTTCCAGATAAGTTCCTTCTAAGTGTTCGTGATAAGTTCCAGATAAGTTCCTCCTAAGAGTTTATAATAAGTTCCAGATAAGTTCCTCTTAAGAGTTCGTGATAAGTTCCTCCTTAGAGTTCGTGATAAGTTCCAGGTAAGCTCCTCCTAAGAGTTCGTGATAAGTTCCAGATAAGTTCCTTCTAAGTGTTCGTGATAAGTTCCAGATAAGTTCCTCCTAAGAGTTTATAATAAGTTCCAGATAAGTTCCTCTTAAGAGTTCGTGATAAGTTCCTCCTTAGAGTTCGTGATAAGTTCCTCCTAAGAGAACGGGATAAGTTCTCTGAAGAGGAAAACGTGGTAGAGATGTTAATATTTGTAATATCAAGAAAGATGTGTAATTAACTAGATATTTTAAATGTTACATGATATATAAATATAGTGAGACAGACCCAGTACAAAATGTTATGTGTTAGTGAATTTATAGATGCAATGTTCAACATACATCACCCCTCCCCGCCCCAAACAAAAAGATATAGATAGATAAAAAGAATAATTAATTAATAAACTAATTAGAAAAAAAAAAAAAATCTAAGTAAAAAATAACTTGTAACTAATTTCCTTTATAATCTGTTTTCTTTTCTAAGAGTAAAAACATCAAAGACTAATCAATCACTCTTATCTAATTTCAGGCTGAGTTAGATGACGTGTAAGAAGTTGTCTTCAACCTCCAATGGTATTGCAATGCTAATGCTCTGCAAAGAACACAGAGCTCTGAAATCTAGAAAGTGATGGAAATAGCAACTGTGAACAGGGGTTGATATGCTCATGAAAAAGGGAAGAGTTTTTGGTACATACTTAAATGAAACAAAAAATACATTTATTCATTATATGATGACAAGAACGTAAGTATAAAGGTAGAGACAGGCCCACACAAACACACATTCTCCCAATTTCTCTCTCCCTCTCCCTCTCTCTTCCTCTCTCTCTCTCCCTCTTCTTCCTCCTCTCCCTCCCTCCATCCCTCGCACACATATTTTCTTTCCCGACATTCTCTTCGTAGAGATTCAGAGATACAAGTACTGCACATGAGCAGTATAATTTTTTATTCAGTATAAATTTCATGTCTCTCTTCACTAACTTCAGTAATATGAATTATTCAACTTTTTTTTTCTTTCAAATATGCACATACAGGCAGTTATTCATAGTGAAAGAAAAAAAATATATACCAGTATTTCATAATATATCAAATAATAGAATGAATGATATAACCAATAAAAGTAACTAATAACAATAAATAAATGTGATACGTTGAGCAAGAACATGACCATACGCTTAATGAAAAAAAGGTAAGATCAATAGGCTCGACTACACTATGTACCCTGTGATATTTAGTGCCTTGCATGAAGTGCCTTGTTAAGTTGTAAGTCAGACAAAGTATATAATATTGTATTTATAAAACAAAGATAATATATAGATCTATAATAATGTATAAGAAAAGTTTTTAAACAAATAGTGAGTTTGTATATATATATATCTATATATATGTATATATATATATATATATATATATATATATATATATATATATATATATATATATATATTATACTAAGATGTTTTGCCTTATTTTTTCCCCAAGCTATGCTGACATATATTCAAAGGACACAAATAGTCATAAGTGTGATAAACGACCAACTCAGTGTACCTAGGTTTAAAAGTTGAACATTATGAAACATTAAATTATAGCAGCATCCAAAAACTTAAAATTATTTCTCCTAATTAGTAATAATATCAATAGACACAAATAAAACCACAACAAAGTAGGTTCCACTCAAGAATACAAGAATGTATGCAAAAAATGTTTATTATTCTTGTATTACACTCCAAATCAACATCCAGAATCACATGGACATAATCGCATATAAAATCTGAGTGAAAATTTAGGTCAAGATTAGATTTTTTTAAATGTCCTGGAGAAGGAAGACACAGAAGAAAAACAAAAACAAAAAAAACAAATAAATCAACAATTTATCAACAGTCATCTACAACCAAATGACTTTGAACAAACAAAAAAATTCTTATTACAATATAAAAACCTCAAGAAAAAAAAACAAAAAGTGAAAAAGGACAAGAAAACAGAGGGAGGATGACCCTGCATACTTAGGTTATAAACAATAAACATGTTCAAGTTTAGCATCACTAGACACACAATTAAACTTCACTTCAATAGTAACCATTACAAAAAAAAAAAAAAAAACAGATATAGACATTGAGAAAATTACAGCAATACAGATTCAAGTTAAGAATACAAGAAAGTTAGCAGAAAAAATACAATGTTCTTGCTATACACTGCAAAACCAGCTAGCATTTATATACACCTATACACTGGGTAAAAAATGCAACAAAAAGAAACTTTGATTATTAATTTATCATAAGTCATCTAAATGCAATGACTTGAAACATAATTTATTCATGCAATAAAAAATCATGAAAATGGAAAGTGTGATAATGGCAAATGGAAGAGGAGGAAAAAAGGGAAAGGAAGAGGATAAAAGGAAAAGGAGGAAGAAAAATGGAAAAAAGGCAAACGAGAGAGAAAGTCAAAAAAGGAAAAGGAGGAAGAAAAAGGGGCAAATGAAGAAACAAAGAAAAGGAAGAGGAACAAAACGAAAATGAGGAAAAAAAGGAAAGAGGAGGAAAAAGGTGAAAAGGAAGAGAATGTAAAAAAGGAAAAGGAGGGGAAAGAAAAGGAAAAAGAGAAGCAGAATTGACAAAGAAGACAGAGGCAAAGGTAACAGACTCAATATTTTTATACTTCCTACTAGAATATATCAACATATATATTTCAAAAAATCTTTCCAAAAAACGCTCAATTTTCACTAATCTCCTGGGCTATTATCCTTACTATAGCCATACTTCTTTTTCCCACCTCCTCAATCTGCTTCAAGTGCCTGTCTCATCAACGGTCTTCTGCTCCCCTTGTGCTTCACCTTTCTGAACCTCTTGGAGTTCTTGCCGAGGACCTCACTTCTCTGCTGATTTGCACTTCCCGAAGTGTGTGGGGTTGGCACTCTTCCTGCCGACTGGCCCTTGACCATCCCTAAAGGCCTTGATGGCATTGCTATTTTCATTCTATGGGCTTGGACATCATCTGGTGGTGGAAGATCTGCCTGTCTATTCCTGAAACTACCACCTCCCACTGTATATTTGCCAGGAACAGGAGTTTGGGACTGGTTTTGACTCTCTATCCCAAAACGCTCTTGGCCGTGCATGACCACATTCCTTGCAATGTTACCGTCTTTGTTACCTTGCAAGCACACTGTCATGCTAGCTCCTCTTTCATGCAGCAAGTCCCACCTACTGGTGGTACCTGTAGCAGGTAACGACACACAGGTTCTCCCCTGTAGGAATGACTTTCCTTGGGTGTCTCTGCAAAGCATTGCTGATCCCTGCTTGCAATTTCTACCTTGCATTCCCACTTCCTGATTACAAGGACTCCAAAGTGCTCCTCTACTCATTGCACAATCAGGTTGCTGTGGTCTCCTCTGATTCTTGTAAATCCTCTCTCCTTTGATGCCTGTCTCCTCTTGATGCATCTTTTTTGTGCCACCTTTGGCATGCAAGCTTCCATTCTCTTGCCTTTCCTGCTGAAAAAGATGAAATTATGAGATGAAAATAAAACAAAACAAAATTGTTGCATTAAATGACATTAAATCAATCGTACAATGGGATCTAATTGACAACGGAAAAAAAAAAAAACTCGCCATATCATAAAATGTAGCAGTTTCTTCAACTTCTAGAGGGACTTTGATGCCAACGGACTTTGCTTCCAAAACAAGCGATTTTGCTTCCATCATCAGAGTGGGGACTTGGGAGTCATTTATCATTTGCCAAGTCTTGATAAGGATATTGTTTAAATCTGTAGGTATAGAACGATAATAATGATGATAATAACAATAACAAGAATAAGCAATAATAAAATATACAAAATCAGAGAACAAAAAGTACATAAAACTTTAAAGAATGATAATGATGACGATGGTAATACATACAAACAAATAAAGACACACACACATGCACACACAAACAAAATTTAACAAATGATTGCAACATGGTATGGGAGGAGGGGGGGGGGGGGGGGACTTGGTTGTAATTGCTTTCCCTTACCTGGAGCTTTAAGATACTTAAATTACATAGAATATTCAAATAAAGAATGAATAAATACAAAAACAACACAAACTTACCAATGATTCTAGTATAGTCATCCCTAATCATCTGAACATCGTACCGATAGTACTTGACAAGTGAAGCCAAGATTTTGACAGCATTCTGAAGCTTTGCGAAGTGTGAAGCAGAATCACATGACCCTGATGATGTCAGAAGAGTCTGGAGCACTACGGATAAGCATTTCAGTTTGGTTCGGACTTCAGTTGAGCCTCCAGACCAGTACACTTCTGTAGGGGGCAAAAGAACCAATAAACTTGGTTCCTGAAGCTCATCACCTGCATCAGTGCCATGGGAAAATATCAGGAGTGTTTTGGGACTAACAGTGCCAGTATTATGCCCTGATCCTAATGCCTTCATGAGAGAGAGAGTCCATATCCATAAAAAGAAAAAAGAAAAAGGGGGAGGAGGAGGAGGAG
This sequence comes from Penaeus japonicus, assembly GCA_017312705.2. Classification (NCBI taxonomy): domain Eukaryota; kingdom Metazoa; phylum Arthropoda; class Malacostraca; order Decapoda; family Penaeidae; genus Penaeus; species Penaeus japonicus. Next base: position 428,775 of record BOPN01000641.1, read on the forward strand.
GGGGAGAGAAGGAGGAGGAAGAGAAGAAGAAGAAGAAGAAGATGATGATAGAGGAGGAGGAGAATCAGAAGGAGAAGAAGGACAAGAATAATAATCTACTACCCAACACCTTCCAAGCAAACTTTACCCTCCAAGATTTTCATGAAAGAGTCCCACTGTCCCCTCAGGTGCAGCAAATCCAGTGCCATCACAGCCAGCCTATGCTCTGAAGGGGGAACTTCATTTTGTAGCGGCTGTGGAAAAAGGAATATTATTGACATATGTACCAAGATTTACTTTTATTATTTTGTATAAAAGGATAGATATATGATTTTATAACATATCACACTAATACAAGTAAATATATAATCTAGAGCCTTGATACACCACAAATGTATATAATTTTTTTTTTACAAAGTAAAAAATTAATCTAAGTTTATTGTTTACAAAGTGTAAAGCAAGTGTATGTAATATTCTGGTACTTACTAC
>BOPN01000642.1:5000-7500 GCA_017312705.2 Penaeus japonicus
GGGGGGGAGTTTAGGGAAGGAGCTGAAGGGGGGGTGGGGTAATGGAGGGGGAGGTGGAGGGAGGAGAAGTGAGGGTAGGGAGTAAGGGGGTGGGGGGTTAAAGGGGGGGACTTGGGAGATGGAGAAGCGGGTGAGGGGATCTGGGGAGGGGGGGGCGGGGGGGCGGGGGAGGGGTAAAGGGAGAATGAATGTGGGATTAGGGAGTGAGGGTAGAGGTAGGGAAGGGAGTTGAATGACGCTATGGAGTGAGGGGAGTTATTCTTAGAGGATGAAGTTGGAGGTGGGGGGTGAGGGAGTGAGGGAGTTCGCTGAGGGAGTTAGTTGTGGGATGTAGGAGAAGGGGAGAAGGAGGGGGAGAAGGGGAGAAGGAGGGGGAGAAGGGGAGAAGGAGTTAGGAGCTGGGATTGGGATGAGGGCAGTAGAGAACAGATAATTGGGAAGAATACTGCAGATGATTGAGTAGAACATTGCAGATGATTGAGTAGAATATTGCTCGAGGAAACGGGCGAGGGGAAGAAAAGGAGTGAGGGAGAAAGGGGGTGTTAAAGCGCCGCGGGAGAGTGCCAGAGAGTGCCATTTCGCGGAGCAATATAGACATCGAACGGTTATTTATATCGCTATGCAAGACCTGACTGGCTTTTCAATGGCACTTTTTTTCTTCTCTTTTCTCCTTTCTTCTGGTTACTTTGTCACTTATTTATTTATTTATTTATTTTTTTTTTTTTGTTGGTGGGTATGACGTCATACCATGAGTTGGCGGTATTGGTAGAGAGTAAGAGCAAGAGGAGGTAAGAGAAGGATGGTGAGGAAGAGGAAGAGTTAGAGGAGGGGAAGCAAGAAGAGGAAGAAGAGCAAAGAAAGAGAGGAAAAGGAAGAAGAGGAAAGATAATGAGAAGAAAAATATGAAAGGGGTAAGAGGAGAACGAATAAGAGGAGGAATCAGAGGAGAAAGAGGAGGAGGAGGAAGGCAGAAAGGAGAAAGGAAGGAGAGGAGGAGGAGATAGACGGTTAGAGGAAAAAGGGGAAAAGGAGGAGGGGAGAAGAGGAGAAGAAGAGGAGGAGGAGGAGGAGGAGATAGATAGTTAGAGGAAAAGGGGAAAAAGGAGGAGAGGAGAAGAGGAGAAGAACAAAAGGAGGAGGAGAGAGTGGTAGAGGAGGAAAATGTGGAGTTAGAGGAGATGGTGTAGAAGAAGACGAATAAGAAGAAAGACAAATTGGGGAAATAAGAAAATAAAAGATGGGGAACAAAGGTTGAAAAGGACAGTTAAAAGAAAAGGGGGGAGTGGAAGTGGCCGAAGAGGACTAGGGAATAATAAAAAGATAAGAAACAGCGGAAAAAAAGAAAAAACAACAACAACAACTATATTTGTGTTTAAGAAACTCTCTGATGTGATTTACTACAGAAGATATTCTCTTTGTCTCTTTTTTTTCTTAATTTTCTTCGTTGTGTTTTTTTCTCTCTCTTTCCTTCTTTTTTATTCTTTTATTTCATTTTTTGTCTCACCTTATTATCTTTGAATTTCTTTCTCATTTTCTCTTCCCTTATTTTTAATTCATATTTTTGTCTCTCTCTCTCTCTCATTATTTTCTTTATCTATTTGTCTTTCTACTCTTATCTTCTTCCAGTTTCTTTCTCATTTCATCTTCCATTATTTTTAATTCATATTTTTGTCTCTGTCTCTCTCATTATTTTCCTAATCTATTTGTCTTTCTAGTCTTATTTTCTTTCAGTTCTTTCCATCTCCCTAACACACATTTTTTTCCCCTCGTCCCTTCACTCTTTCCTATCCCCTCTTTTCCCTGTCTCACGAGAGCCGAGATAAAAGGAACCTTCTCATATTATGGAGATAAAAATAATGCATGAATAGATTACATACCGACGCCCTCCTCTTTCCTCTCCCGTCACATTTCTTGCCACCAGACTCCCCTCACTTCCCCTCTTTGGGCCTTAAAACACTCCCTATCCATCATCTTCCCACCATTCTATCGTTCCTCCTCTTCTTGTTTTCATTTTTTTTCTGCTAGTTGTTGGATTTTTTTTTCTCTGCTTCTCCTTCTCCTTTGTCTCTTTTCTTTCTTTCTTTCTCCTTTCTGTGCCTATCTATCAATTTTCTTTCCTTCAAGTATCTCCAATGTCTCTCTCTCTCTCTCTCTCTCTCTCTCTCTCTCTCTCTCTCTCTCTCTCTCTCTCTCTCTATATATATATATATATATATATATATATATATATATATATATATATATATATATATATATATATATATATATATATATATAGATATAGATAGATAGATAGATAGATAGATAGATAGAAATAGATGTATATATATGTCCGTGATTTTCCTCTCTCTGTCTTTCCCTCCCCTCTGTGTTTTTTTCCTTTCCCCTCTTCTCTCCTTTTCGGCGTTCTTCTGCCCCCTTCGTTCTTAATCACCCCCTTTCAGTAGTTAATCAATAAACATAATGGTTTGGAAATGTAGTCTTTCTTGTATGAAAAAAA
>BOPN01000642.1:15000-17500 GCA_017312705.2 Penaeus japonicus
CATCTCTTCTCTTCTCTAACATCATCCCTCTTCCCCTCTCTTTCTTCTATCTCCTCTTCCTTTTTCTCTTTTCCCTTCCTGTCTTCAATCTCGCCTTCCCTTATCTCTTCTTGCTTTCTATTATCTCTTGTGCTGTATTGTCTGTGTGATATGCTGCAGGGACTCCCCTAATAATGATTTTTTTTTGCTAATTGAGATGAATATACATATGATTCTACCAAAAGGTTCCTCTTTTTCAAACTTTGTCCTTTATTTGTATACTACATATACGTACACATTACTTTTTATCGTTATTTCACTTTTTTTTTCCTCGCCTCACTCTATTATTCCTTTTTTTTTCTTTTTCATCCTTCCCATTTATTCTTTTATAATTTTTCCTTCGTTCTCTTACATCCTCGTCTCCCTGTATCCTTCCATCAATAATTCTCTCTCCTTTTCTCTGTCTTTATCATCACATTTTCTTTTCCTTGTCTGGAAAAAAAAGTAATAGGGAACAAGAAAGAGGGAGTTGCGGATATTATGGGAAACATTTACCAAATGGAATGAAAAAAGTTTCCACGAGTGAAGGGAGACGGATATCTTCATAACCGTTCTTGGCACTGTATGGCACTCTCCATCCCTCTCATTTTTAAAGTGCGTCTGTGCCCATTTGTGTGTATGTATTTTTTATTTATTTATTATTTATCTATTTTATTTATTTATTTTGTGTGTGTGTGTTTGTGTATGTGTTCGTGTATATGTTTCCGGGTGTGTATTTGTATGTGTGTATGCTACCGATTTACATGTGCTTGTTTAGATATATTTGGAACTATGTATACACGCATACATACGCGTGCATATATGTATGCGTTTGCTAATGTGCTTGTATCTAAATGTGTGTACTTAAGTGGTAGCGCCTGTTTGTGCGTGGGTTTCTGTATACATAAGCACATAAATAATGCGGTCAATAACTCTAGCGGTCGCCATCACCGTATCAAGCCAATAATTAATCTGAAACCACAACTTCCAAATATAATAGCCTCATTTTTTTTTCTTCTTTCTTTTCTCTTTCCTTTGCGCTCTATTCAAGATTCTATATTTGTTTTTTATTCTTGATTTATTTTCCTTTTCTAGCAATCATATTCTTAAAGTCACAAGCAAAGAAATAGAGTACCTTGTAAACAAACGAGCAGAACAAAACAACAACAACAAAAAATAATCTACAAAGAAAGAGAAAGAGAGAGAGAGAGAGAGAGAGAGAGAGAGAGAGAGAGAGAGAGAGAGAGAGAGAGAGAGAGAGAGAAAGAGATAGATAGATAAATTGATAGATAGATATAGAGATAGATAGACAGACGGTTAGATAGTTAGATAGCTAGATAGCTAGAGAGAGAGAGAGAGAGAGAGAGAGAGAGAGAGAGAGAGAAAGAGATAGATAGATAAATTGATAGATAGATATAGAGATAGATAGACAGACGGTTAGATAGTTAGATAGCTAGAGAGAGAGAGAGAGAGAGAGAGAGAGAGAGAGAGAGAGAAAGAGATAGATAGATAAATTGATAGATAGATATAGAGATAGATAGACAGACGGTTAGATAGTTAGATAGCTAGATAGCTAGAGAAAGAGAGAGAGAGAGAGAGAGAGAGAGAGAGAGAGAGAGAGAGAGAGAGAGAGAGAGAGAGAGAGAGTTAGAGAGAGAGAGAGAAAGAGGAGGGGGGGGGGGAGATGTAGTTTGACTCCATACGTCACAATTGATAGTTCTAATTCTTCGTTGTACCTTCATGACCGTGTTCGTATTTTTACTAATGTTATCTTCAATTCCTTTGTTGACAATCCCTTTTTTCTTATCTTCTTCATTCTCCTTTCCCTCTCTCTCTCTCTCCCCCCCCCTCCCCCAATCAATCCCTGATTTGGCCCTTTTCCGTTACTTCAATAATCCGTGTGTGATTACTCCTCCCCCTTATCCTATTCTTTCCCTTATTATCATTCGCATTGCCTGTTCCCATTCGTTCTGCATAATCGGTCTCTCTCTGCCAGATCAGTTTGCTCATTCTTATGCACACACATTATCTCTTAGCACATCTTCGTCTTTCTGTCTCTCTTTCTTTCTTCCTTTCTCTCTATGTTTTTGTGTTTTGCTTTCCTTTTTATGTTCTTTCTTCGTTTCCATCTCATTTTCCTTCTCTCTCTCTCTCTCTCTCTTCTCTCTCTCTCTCTCTCTCTCTCTCTCTCTCTCTCTCTCTCTCTCTCTCTCTCTCTCTCTCTCTCTCTCTCTCTCTCTCTCTCTCTCTCTCTATATATATATATATATATATATATATATATATATATATATATATATATATATATATACTCTCTCTCTCTCTCTCTCTCTCTCTCTCTCTCTCTCTCTCTCTCTCTCTCTCTCTCTCTCTCTCTCTCTCTCTCTCTCTCTCTCTATTTATCTATCTCTAGCTCTACCTCTCTCTCTCTCTCTCCCTCTCTCTGTATTCTTTATTTCTCTTTCGTTCTTTGTAATAAGAT
>BOPN01000642.1:30000-32500 GCA_017312705.2 Penaeus japonicus
GAATAGACAGACATACAAAAGCACAGACAGACATTAATTAAACAGACGTGCAAAAGAACAATCAGATAAGAAGACAGGTAGACAAATACGGAGACGGACAAATAGAAGGGAAGACAAATAGATGGGCAGAATAGACAAACAAATAGATAGGATAGAGCTTAATGAATCGTTGGTTAATAAAGATTGATGATATGACGAATAGATAGTTTCGATTTATGTAGACGAAAGAAGATGCATAGAGGGGGAGAGAGGGATATATATATATATATATATATATATATATATATATATATATATATATATATATATATATATATATATATATATATATATACATATATATATATATATATATATATATATATATATATATATATATATATATATATATATATTATATATATAAAGAGAGAGAGAGAGAGAGAGAGAGAGAGAGAGAGAGAGAGAGAGAGAGAGAGAGAGAGAGAGAGAGAGAGAGAGAGAGAATAGACAAACAGACAGACAGGCGGAGGCAGAGACAGAAACAAAAACAAAAGAAACAGACAGAGACAGAGAAAAAGCAACAGAAAGACCAAGCGAAAAACATAAAAATAAAGAGGCTGCCAAAACAAGAGACAGACGAGGTGCGTTGCAGAACGAACTCTCAAAGTCCCGGATGAAGGGGCTGCTTCCGACAAGACGTAGGTAAGACGATTCTTCAGGTGAACTTCAGGTGGAAGTGGAAGTGGAGATGGGGTTGGAGGAGGAATAGGTGGGGGTGGTGGAGGTGGTTGTAGTGGAGGTAGGTGGAAGTGGATGTGGACGTGGACGTGGAGGAGGTGGTGGAGGAGGAGGTGGTGGAGGAGGAGGTGGAGGTGGAGATGAAGGGGGAAGTGGTGGTAGAGGAGGAGGTGGAGGTGGAGATGAAGGGGGAGGTGGTGGTGGAGGAGGGGGAAGAAGAGGAAGAGGAGATAGTGGAGAGAAGGAGGAGGACTACGAGGAGGAGTAGGAGTAGAAGGAAGAGAAGGAAGACAATGAGGAGGAGGAGGAGTAGAAAGATAATGATGAAGAGAAGGAGAAAGAGGATGAAGAGGAAGAGAAATATAAAGAAGGATAGGAAGAAGACGATGATGAAGAGAAGGAGAAAGAGTAAAAAGAGGAAAAAGATGAAGAAGGGAAGGAGGAAAAACAAGAAAATACATATAAGAAGATGAGAAGAAGGAGAAGAATTAAGAAGAGGAATAGAAAGAAGTAGGAAAAAAGAGAAAGAGGAATCAGCGAAGGAGGGAGGAGCACCAAAGTCCGTCAAGAAAGAAAAATTGAACACTCCTACAAGTGTCTCTGGAAAAGTAATGGACACTTCTCGAAAAACAGAAAATTCTCTCGAAAAACCGCAAAGGAGTTAGTTAACTTCTATGGGGCGTAATAATAGGTCGATGCCAATCTCTGGAAGAATAATGGTGTTTCAAGGTGGGAAAATGAGGAAAAAATGGACGACGAACGGGGGGGAAATATGTGTACGGGCGGATGGTAAACGAGAGAAAGGGAGAGAGAGAGAGAGAGAGAGAGAGAGAGAGAGTAAGAGAGATAGGTAGATAGATAGATAGATGGATATAGAAAGAGAGAGAGAGAGAGTAAGAGAGATGGATAGATGGATAGATGGAGAGAGAGAGAGAGAGAGAGAGAGAGAGAGAGAGAGAGAGAGAGAGAGAGAGAGAGAGAGAGAGAGAGAGAGAGAGAGAGAGAGAGAGAGAGAGAGATGGGTAGATGGATAGAGAAAGAGAGAGATAGAGAGAGATAGAGAGGGGGGGGGGTAGATAGGGGGTAGGCAAACAGACAAATAAAGAGAAAAAGAGATAGGCAGACAGACAGAGAGAGAAAGAAAGATAGATAGATAGACAGACAAAAAAAAATAATAATAATAATAATAAAAAAAAAAAAAAAAAAAAAAATCATTGCAAGCTTATAAAGACTCTTGATGAACATAGAAGATGCAGCGCGACCAAAGAGTTCCCAAAGATCCTACGGGAGTGATGAAAAAGTCCCAAATATCCTGCAGGCTGAAGGAGGCTTCCCTGGATCAGAGAAGTGACAGTTATAACCCCGAGGAGGGAAATATGTGGTGGAGGAGAGATCCTTGGGGGAGGGGGAGGGGGAGGGGGGAGCCGGAAGTGGGGAGGGTACGGTACGGAGAGGGGAGGGGAGGGCTAAGAGGAGGGGTAAATGGGGTAGGGGAAGGGGTAGGTGTAGAGGGGGGGAGGGGCAGACAAGGGGTAGGTGTATTGGGGGAAGGGCAAACGGGGGGGGAGGGGAGGTGAAGGGAAGGGGGAAGGGGTAGGTGTAGAAGGGGAAGGGGTAGACAAGAGTTAGGTGAAGGAGATTGAAGAGGAGGGGGGGAGGGTCACTTGGGCAAGAAAAGAAGGGGGGGGTAGTTGGGAAGGGTAGAGGACAGTGAAGGGGGGAAAACAAGGGAAAGAGAGAGAAGGTCAGAAGGGAGAGGGAGGGGCGAAGGAAGGGGGAG
>BOPN01000642.1:60000-62500 GCA_017312705.2 Penaeus japonicus
CGCGCTCACGTGCATGCACATGATTACAAATACATTTAAATGGTATATATGTTTTTGTGTACATGAAACAGAATCATTTTGTTACTACTTTACATCTGAAATTGTAGACAAAGTTGATATATTATACTGGTTATAATTTATATGCAATTAACTACTGATGGCTAGATTTAATTGTTTTCCCCTGTGTCCTTGTCTCTTGTTGTTCATATATATATATTTTTCTATCTCTCTATAAGTATATTTCAATTTGCTTATCCCATCTACCTACCTTGCTACACGTTTCTGTATCTCTCAGTCTCGCTCTCTACCACCTCGTGTTGCGCGGACTAACGTTAAAGGAGATACATCATTACTTACTCTTGAATTATGTACGACACCCCTCCTCTCCCCCCCACCCCCCATCTCCTCCACGCTCCCTCCTCTCCACCTGCCTTAGCCCTCCTCATCACCCCTCTCCTTTCCCCGCTTCCCTTTGCCTATGCTATCAATCCCTCTCTCCCTCCTCTTTTTTCCCACCCCCTCTCCATTCCCTAATTACTCAGTGCCCCATAACCCTCTCATACTCCCCTTAACTGCCCCATACTCCCCCCCTCCCCTTCCCCTTCCCATACCCCGAATCCATCTTTCCATTCCCTTTACCCCGTACCCTAGAATCCCCTTCCCCTCCCCGCTCCCCTTCCCCATCCCCTCCCCTTCCCTTCCCCTCCCCTTCCCCTCCCCTCCCCACTTTTCCCTCCCCCCCACCTTTGCATATCACTTCAGCGATGGGGGATGCGGGAAAGGGGGGAGGGGAGAGGAGGGAGGGAGGCAAGGAGCGGAATGAGAGAAATCCGCATAACAACATGTTTCAGACATGTAGTTTGTCTCCCTCGAGCAAAACATTCATCCCGGACGCGTCAGATTGATGGCCCGGTTGCGTGGGGAAGGGGGGGGGGGGCAGTGTGGGGATGGTGGGGGGAAGGATGGAGGAGGAGTGGGGAGGAGGTGGAGAAGGAGAAAGAGTTAAGGAGTTTGGGAGTTAACAAGGAAGGGGAAGAGGAGGAGGAGGAGGAAGAAGAGGAAGAGGAAGAGGAAGAGGAAAAGGAAAAGGAAGAGAAACAGGAGGAACAGGAAGTGGAAGAGAAAGAGAAAGAGAATGAAAATGAGAATGAGGAAGAGGAAGAGGAAGAGAAAGAGAAAGAGAAAGAGAAAGAGGAGGAGCAAATGGAGGGAATGCACGGCCAGATTCGTTTTGCTTCGCGTTCCGTTTCCATTTATATTAATGGAGTTGCTCTCACTCTTGACTTTGAATGATGTGGTGACATGGCAACTATTCTTTTCTGTTTGTTATTATTATTATTATTATTATTATTATTATTATTATTATTATATAAGGGGGGAGTGGAAGGGGGTAGGGGGTGTAGAGGAAAAAAAGGGGGGGGGGGCAGAGGGACATATAATGACTACTTTCACTTGACCTTCACTCTCGCTCACACTTCCTCATCCTATTTCCATTTTTATCTTTTCCAAAGTCCCTCACTTTCCCTTCCTTCTTTATCTTCCTTCACACTCCCTTACGCTTTATCTCCTCCCTCACCCTCTCTTGTCTTCTTTACCCTCTCTTCCTCCATCTCCTTCCCTCACCTTCCTTCCCTTCCTCCTTCCCCTTCTCTCATCTTCCTTCCCTTCCTCCTTCCCCTTCCCTTATCTTCTTTTACACTCCCTCACCTTCCCTTCCTCCCTCACCTTCCCTCACACTCCCTCACCTTCCCTCACACTCCCTCACCTTCCCTCACCTTCCTTCACCTCCCCCTCCTCCTTCACCCCTACCTAGATGCAAGGTAGATAACAAATAGGAATGCAGCCATATTAAGACGCATAGGAAATTCCCCCTTCCCCCCCTCCCCCCCAGAAAAAAAAAAAAACGAAATACACCTAATTTCCTCTTTTTCCTCTTTCCTCTTTTCCCTTTGCTCACGCACTGATAATAAGAAACATGTGTTGGGAGTCGAAAGTTGGTGGGTGGGTGGGTGGATGGGTGGGGGGGGAGTTAAATTCTGATCAAGAGTCTAACAAGTAATCTTCTTAATTAACATGTTTAATCAATTCATCCTTCTCATCCCACGTCAATCATGTTCAAGGCTGATAGTAAGACCGTCATTACCACTAAATTCCCATGACGATAGTGGTAATTAAGATGAATTTGATCATGATGACTGGAATGACTGACTGGAATGACTGACTGGAATGACTGACTGGAATGACTGACTGGAATGACTGACGGGAAAGACTGACTGGAATGACTGACTGACTGGAATAACTGACTGGGATGAATGACTGACTGGAATGACTGACTGGAATGACTGACTGGAATAACTGACTGACTGGAATGACTGACTGGAATGACTGACTGGAATGACTGACTGACTGGAATGACTGACTGGAATGACTGACTGGATTGACTGATTGGAATGACTAACTGGAATGACTGACTGGAATGACTGACTGGAATGACTGACTG
>BOPN01000642.1:67500-70000 GCA_017312705.2 Penaeus japonicus
TCTCCCTTCTCCTCCTCCTCCTCTTTTTCTTCCTCCTCATCATTCTCATTTTCTTCCTCCTCCTCCTCATCTTCCTCTCTCTCCTCATCCTCATTATCTTCCTCCTCCACCTCCCCTTCCTCTCCCTTCCTCATTTTCTTCCTCCTCCTCCTCCTCCTCCTCCTCCTCTTCCTCCTTCCTCCTCCTCCTCCTCCTCCCCCTCCTCCTCCTCCACCTCCTCCTCCTCCTCCTCCTCCTCCAGCCCCCCCCCTCCTCCCCCTCCTCCTCCTCCTCCTCCTCCTCCTCCTCTTCCTCCTCCTCCTCCTCCTCCTCCTCCTCCTCCTCCTCCTCCTTCTCACGTCGGGAATCCACGCCAGGAAGTATTAAGACGCAGGGACGCTTCTGCCATCTGACGGCAGACCTCGACAATCGGACGCGCTTTTTTCTCCCTCTTCGATAAGTCTTCCGAGGGGGTGGGTGGGTGGGTGGGTAGGTAAGTGGGTGGGTGGGTAGGGGGGGTGGGGTGGGTGGATGAGTGGGTAGGGGGTGTGGGTGGGTAGGTGGGTGGGTGGGTAGGTAGGGGGTGAGGGGTGGGTAGGGGGTGTGGGTGGGTAGGGGGTGGGTGGGTGGGTGGGTGGGTGGGGGGAGGGGTTCCTCCTACTCGTGTGGGTACTTCTTCTGTGTTTCTTTGGTTTTATTTTTTGTGGTTCTTTTATTATTTATTTTATTTTCTGTCTTTTTTTCTTTCTTTTCTCCCGAAATTTCTCTCTCTCTTCTTTATATTTTTTTCTGTAATTTTCTTTGTTTTCCTCTTTTCCCCTTTCCTTCTTCTTCGTCCTCCTTTCCCACCTCCTCTTTCATCCTATTTTCCTACTTCCCCTTGTTTTTATTCTTATTTGTTTCTTCTTCTATTTTTTTTTCTTCCTACTTCCTCTCCTCATCCTCACCATCTTTATCTTCCTTTTTTCCCATCGTCTTCTCCTTCTCTTTCTTCCTTCTCTTCTTTCATTATCTATTTACTATTCTTGTTCATCCTTAACACAACTGCAATGATATGAATGCCAATGCCACCCTTCCTTCATCCTCTTTCTCGTCTTTCCTTCTTCCCCATCTTCCTCCATCTAGCCCTTCCTACCTCCTCCTCTTATTCCTTTATCGTCCTTCCTTCATCTTCCTTTTCCTCCTTCTCGTTCTTCCTTTTCCTCCTTCATCCTCATTTTCCTCCTTCTCGTCCTTCCTTCATCCTCTTTTTCCTCCTTCTCGTCCTTCCTTCATCCTCATTTTCCTCCTCCTATTCCTCCTTCATCCTCCTCTTCCTCCTTCTCATCCTTCTTTTCTCTTTGGTCGGTTTCTTCTTCCTCCTTTTCCTACTCCTGTTATTCCTTGTATTCCGTTTCTCCTTTCTGCTCTTCCTCCTTCTCTCCTCCTCCTCTTGCTCTTCCTCGTCTTCTTTTTCTTCTTGCTCCTCTTTCGTCTTCCTTACCCCTCTTCCTCTACCATATCTTCTTTTTCTTCTTACTTATACCCCTTCTCCCTTTTCTTCTCCTCATTCTTTTCCTCTGTCTCCTCCTCCTTTTCTTCTTCGCCTTCTTTCTCTTCCTCCTCCTCCTCCTTTTATTTCTCCTCATATTTTTCCTTATGCTTCTCCTCCTCCTCCTCTTACTCTTCTTCTATCTCCTTCTCCTCCTCCTCATCTTCCTCTTCCTCCTCCTTCTTCTAGTCCCCCCTCCCCCCCATCCTCCTCCCCTCCTTGCAATCCCTTGACCTTCATCTCCGAGTTTCAAGGTCACGTCATTATGCATCTCTGTTGCCAAGTAGTACGACTGCATTTTCCCCTCACTCTTACTTCTGCCTCTTCTCTTCTTTCTTTCCCTTCCCCTCCTTTTTACTCAAAGTCAAGCCCTTTCATCACTTTTCTTTCCATATCCTTTATCCACCTCATTCCCTCATTTAACTCTTCCTCGCATGTCCTCACTCCGTTCCCCCCCCCTTTTCTCTTTCCCACTCCCTCTTACTAATCCTTACCTCCTCTTACTCCCATCCTCCCCTCTACTCCTTTCCCTTCACCCCATCCCCGCCCTTTATCCCCCTCATTTTCCCTAATCTGTACTTTCCCTCCCCCTTCCCCTCCCCCCTCACTTCCTCCTTTTCCCTCAATATCCTCTTTTCCCTTTATCCTTTCCTTCCCCTCCCCTCCCCTTCCCCTACTCCCTCACATTACCCCCTTTCCCTAACCCCACCCCTTCCTTTCCTTTCACCTTATCCCCCATCAACCCCCCCCCCTCCCCTCATTTCCCCTCATCCGTTTCCTTATTTTCCCCCTTTTCTTTGACGGGACTCAAGTGGCGATTAAGACTTTTGTTCCAGAAGGTTCCGAAAGGCGTTCTAAATACTGGATCGTTTTGTGTGTTTGTTTGGTCGATTGGCTGCTCGTACAATGTGTTTGTGCTTGGTTCCTGCAGGGAGAGTGGGAAGGAGATAGAGAGAAGGGAGAAAGAGAGAGGGAGAGAGAGGGAGAGAG
>BOPN01000642.1:75000-80000 GCA_017312705.2 Penaeus japonicus
CTCTCTCTCTCTCTCTCTCTCTCTCTCTCTCTCTCTCTCTCTCTCTTCTTTAGTATCTCCTTCTCCTCCCCTCTAATTATGAGTTTTCTTCTTCCCTTTTATTTCTTATTCTGCCTTTCCTGCTTTATCTCCTATTGCCTCATTTCTTCCTCTTTCTCTCTTGCTCTCTTTTGTCTCCTCCTTCTTTCTCTTTCTCATACTCGTTTTTTTTCATCTCCAAATCTCTTTCCCTCTCTATCCCTTACTCATTCTTCTTCTTCTTCCTTCTCATCTTCCTCTTCCTCATTCCCCAACCACCACTATCCCCACCTCTTCATCCTCCTTCCCCTACTCCTCTTTCTCTTCCTCCTTCTCTTCCCCCTCCTCCTCCTCCACGTCCTCGTCCTCGTCCTCGTCCTCCTCCTCCTCCTCCTCCTCCTCCTCCTCCTCCTCCTCCTCCTCCTCCTCCTCCTCCTCCTCCTCCTCCTCCTCCTCCTCCTCCACCTCCTCCTCCACCTCCACCACCACCTCCTCCTCCTCCTCCTCCTCCTCCTCCACCTCCACCTCCACCTCCACCACCACCTCCTCCTCCTCCACTTCCACCTCCTCCACCTCCTCCTCCTCCTCCACCTCCACCTCCTCCTCCTCCACCTCCTCCTCCTCCCTCTCCTCATACCCCCCCCTCTCCGCTTTCCTTTGTTCCAGAGGCCACGCAACAGGCGGGAGAGGGAGAGGGCGGAGGTGAAAAGGAGAGTAGGGGGAGGAGGGGGGAAGGGGGGAAGGGGGAAAGTAGAGGGGAAGGGCGACAGGGAGAGGGGTAAGGAAGGTAGGAGGGGGAGGGGGGGACTGAAGAATGGGGGATAGAAAAGGAGGCGGAGTGAGAGGAAAGCGCTGAATTGAGAGAAAGGAGGCGGGCGGGAAGGAGAGATCTAATGATTACGTAGCAGGTGAAGAGAGAGCGAAAAGAGAGAGCGAAAAGAGAGAGTGGGAGAGAGAGAGAGAAAGAGAAAAGGAGAGAGAGAAAGAGAGAGAGAGAGAGAGAGAGAGAGAGAGAGAGAGAGAGAGAGAGAGAGAGAGAGAGAGAGAGAGAGAGAGAGAGAGAGAAAGAGAGAGAGATGAACTAATTTCTATGAAGGAGGTGAATAGAGAAGGAAAGGAGAGAGAGATAAGAGAGAAAGGGGGAAGGCACACACACACACAGAGAGAGAGAGAGAGAGTAAGAGAGAGAGAGAGAGAGAGAGAGAGAGAGAGAGAGAGAGAGAGAGAGAGAGAGAGAGAGAGAGAGAGAGAGAGAGAGAGAGAGAGAGAGAGAGAGAGAGAGAGAGAGAGAGAGAGAGAGAGAGAGAGAGAGAGAGAGAGAGAGAGAGAGAGAGAGAGAGAGAGAGAGAGAGAGAGAGAGAGAGGCTTGAAGTGGGGACTGGAATTTAGCGAGGATGTTCTGGAATGTCCGCGGAAGCGAAATCATGGCACAGGAGAAATAATGAAACGAACAAGGGGAGAGGAATTGGAGAGTGAGCGAGAATGAGAAAGAATGCGGAGAAAAGTAGAATGAGAAATGACAATTCCCCGAGGGAGATAATGACAGCGAGGTAAGAGGCAATGCGCGATAATATTGACAAGAAGAGAGCACGAAATAGAAAGGAGGAAGTGGAAAAAGAGTGATAAACGACCGGGGGAAAGAGAGAGCGTGAAAACGGAGGGACGAAGGGGAAACGAGAGGACGTGAGGAAGAAGGAAGGGGGCGAAAGGAAGGAAAGATACCAAACAGAGAGGAAATGAGAAGAAAGGAAGAGGGGAGACGAGCAGAAAAGAAGGCAAGTGTCAAGCGAAGAAGAAGAAGAAAAAGAAGAAGAAGAAGAGAGACAGAGAGAGAGAGAGAGAGAGAGAGAGAGAGAGAGAGAGAGAGAGAGAGAGAGAGAGAGAGAGAGAGAGAGAGAGAGAGAGAGAGAGAGAGAGAGAGAGAGAGAGAGAGAGAGAGAGAGAGAGAGAGAGAGACTGGAGGGCGTGGCTGTCACGTGACCTAGCGAGTTGCCAGATGCCTCCACAACGAAGGTTTTGGGAATGTGGTCGGGACAAGCGCTCAGGATTTCGGCCTATTTGCATCCTGGTGCTTGAAGTGGCACTCTCCCATCGTCTTTACCTGGCCTTCTTGGCACTCTACCTCTACCTGGCACCCTATCGAGAAGCCCTGCCGCTCGATATAAGATCAACCTGCTCTGCTTTTCCTATCATCCCAGGTCGCCTCTTTATCTCCGTTCCTTTACTCCCTCGTTCTGACCTTCCCGGCTCTCCGTCGCGATCTCTCTCGCCCTGGCATTCCCGGCGTCGCTACTCTACCTGGCACTTCTTGTAGTCTACCTACGACTAATCCACTTGACAGCCTATCCTATCCGAGGCATTTATAGCCCTCGTAACGCTTGACTCAGGGCATACGCACGCATACATCCTTTCACTTTTATTTGTTTATTTTTTTCTCACTCTCGCTTTCATTTTTTTTTTTTTTTTTTAATTTATTTTTTTAAACTGTTTCTGTGCGTCTGTCTCTGTCTATTCGATCTTTTTGCGTCTCTCTGTCTGTCTGCCTCTCTCTCTCTCTCTCTCTCTCTCTCTCTCTCTCTCTCTCTCTCTCTCTCTCTCTCTCTCTCTCTCTCTCTCTCTCTCTCTCTCTCTCTCTCTCTCTCTTTCTCTTTCTCTCTCTCTCTCTCGACTCCCATTTTTTCCGCATTCTTTCCTCTTTTCTCCCTTATCCCATTCTCGCCACAACTTATTTCTCCCAATTCTTTCCCCACTATCTGTCCTCTTTCTCCTCTATTTTTTCTCCTTTCCCCCCTCTCCTCCCCATCCCCCTTCTGCTCCCTCCTCTTTCATCTTTCCTTGCCCTCTTCCCCCTCTCCTCCTCCCCTCCCCCTGTCTCCCCTTCAAACTCTCCCACATATCTCCTCTCCCTCTGCCCTTCTCTTCTTTCCTCTTCCTTCTCCCCTTTTCTCTCCCCCTTCTCCACCACTCCCCATGTCCCACTTCTTCCCCCTTTTCTCTCCCCCTTCTCCACCACTGCTCATGTCCCACTTCTTCCCCCTTCTTCTCCTCTTCACTTTTCTGCTTAATTCCCTCCTCCCTATTTTCCCCTCTCTCCTCTTCCCCCTCTCCCCCTTCCCTTCCCCTCCTCTCCCCCTTCCCTTTCCCTTTCCCTCTCCCCCCTCCCACCCCTTTCCCTTTCCCCCCCTCCTTCACCCCCCCCCCCCTGCACATACCCTCCTCGCCACTTAGGGCAATTATGGCGTCGAAGAGCCGAGCCAGACAGCGATGGCCGCGTTCAGGCGACTCCAATTATTACCGTCTTTGTTACATCTTTAAGTTCCTTTTAACCGAGACCCCTGTATTGCCTTGGACGGAGGGAGGGACGGAGGGGGAAGGAGGGTGGGAGGAGAGGGAGATGGAAGGAAGGAGAGGGAGGGAGGGAGGGAGGGGGGAAGGGAGGGAGGGAGGGAGGGAGGGAGGTGGAAGGAAAGAGAGGGAGGGAGGTGGAAAGGAGTAGAGGGAGGGAGATGGAAGGAGAGGGAGGGAGGGAAGGAGGGAGGAAGGGAGAGGGGGGGAGGGAGGGAGGGAGGGAGGTGGAAGGAAGGAGGGAGAGGGAGGGAGGGAGGGAGAGGGAGGGGAGGGAGGGAGGGAGGGAGGGAAGGAGAGAGGTTAGGAGGTGGAAGGAAGGGAGAGGGAGGGAGGGAGGGAGGGAGGGAGGGGGAAGGGAGGGAGGGAGGGAGGGAGGGAGGGAGGGAGGGAGGGAGGGGGAGGGAGGGAGGTGGAAAGGAGTAGAGGGAGGGAGATGGAAGGAGAGGGAGGGAGGGAAGGAGGAAGGGAGGGGGGAGGGAGGGAGGGAGGGAGGTGGAAGGAAGGAGAGGGAGGGAGGGGAAGGAAGAAGAGAGAGGGAGGGAGGGAGGGAGGGAGGGAGGAAGAGAGGGAGGAAAGGAGGGAGGGGTGGAGGGAGGGAGGGAGGAAGGTGGAAGGAAGGAGAGGGAAGGAGGGAGGGAGGGAGGGAGGGAGGGACGGTAGGGGAAGGAGAGTAGGAGTTGGAAGGAAGGAGAGAGAGAGGGAGGGAGGTGGAAGGAAAGAGAGGGAGGGAGGGGGGGAGGAGAGGCAGGGAAGGAGGTGGAAAGGAGTGGAGGGAGGGAGGGAGGGAGAATGTTGGAACGAGAGGGGGTGAAAGTGAGGGAGGGAGGTAAGGTAAGAGAAGAAAGGGAGAGAGAGAGACAGAGAGAAAAGATATATATATATATATATATATTCTATATATATATATATATATATATATATATATATATATATATATATATATATATAGAGAGAGAGAGAGAGAGAGAGAGAGAGAGAGAGAGAGACAGAAAGATTTATATAGCACAGAAAGAGGGCGGAAGACAGACGAAGATATATATATATATATGTATATATATATATATATATATATATAAATATATATATATATATATATATATATATATATATATATATATATTTATATTTATATATATATATATATATATATATATATATATATATATATATATATATATATATATATACATATATATATATATATATATATATATATATATATATATATATATATATATATATATATTTATATTTATATATATATATATGTATATATATATATATATATATATATATATATATATATATATATATATACATATATATATATATATATATATATATATATATATATATATATATATATTTATATTTATATATATATATATATGTATATATATATATATATATATATATATATATATATATATATATATATATATATATATATATATATATATATATATATATATATATATATATATATATATATATATGTATATATATATATACACGTATATATATACATACATACATATATGCATACATATATATATATATATATATATATATATATATATATATATATATATATATATATATATATATATATATATATATATATATATATATAT
>BOPN01000642.1:92500-97500 GCA_017312705.2 Penaeus japonicus
TATTGACCGTGGTTAAGGGGTAGGGACCATGGTACATGGGTTGTTCTACATTTATTAAGGGGAGACTTTTGACCATGAGATTGCTGTCAACTGACATGGTAGCTTAATAGAGGAATCATGATTAACTATCCTTTTTTAAGGTGGTTGACCATGACATAAGGAGCTGTTAGCTGTATATGTCTGCCCTAACAGCCGTTCTTTTCTGTGTCACGGTAAGAATTCCAACAGGAGAGCGGGGAAAGGCGAAAGAAGCACAGGTGTGTCAAATGTATTTCCAATTTTTCTTTCTTTTTTTTTTTGCGTGAGCCGAGCGTGCTAGTACTAGTGAGAGAGAGAGGGAGAGGGAGAGGGAGAGAGAGAGAGAGAGAGAGAGAGAGAGAGAGAGAGAGAGAGAGAGAGAGAGAGAGAGAGAGAGAGAGAGAGAGAGAGAGAGAGAGAAAGAAAGAAAGAAAGAAAGAAGGAAAGAGAATGATGCACTTATGCCACAGTAACACAAAAGCCAAAAGTGTGCATGTATTTGTTTTTGAGTGTGCGTGTGTGTGTTCGTGCTTCGTGGGTACATATAACCTGGATTGGTTAAGTAGGTTATACTTGTTGCACGGTAGGTATGAGGGCAAACTGCTTGCTTGTTTACGTGGCTGAATGCACAGAAAATAACACAAAAACCCTACTAAATGAGAGGAAATAGTAAATACGTACACAAATCATATTTTAAACGAAAAAACAAAAACAAAAACAAAAATAAGTGAAAGTTGCCATACGCATTTGTGTTTTTGTGGATACAGTTGATGCTACAAAAATAAAACAGCAACCGTCATTCTGTTTGCGTGATGAACGTAAGGTACATTATATGCACACACACACACACCAACACACACACACACACACACACACACACACACACACACATATATATATATTATATATTATATATATATATGCATACCCACATATAAACATAAATGCATGTATGTATATATATATATATATATATATATATATAGCAACTTTATCTATCTAGATTATCTATCTAGCTAATAGATCAGACTAAGCAACTAGAGAATAATGGACTAAGAAGCTATTTCTATAACGTGGTTAAATAGTTTTTAAAAAATCCCTAAATTATTTTTAGAAACACCATTATTATCATCATTTTTTTTAATGATTATTGCTTTATTTATCATCTTTATCGTTACGTTATTATTATCATTATCATTGTTATTATTTATTCATTATCTCTACTATTTTCATCATTATCATTATCATTGTTATTTTGTTATTATTGTTACTATTATAATTATTACTGTTATACTTTATATAATCATCATTATCATCTTCAGCAGTAGCAATATCATCGTTATTGTTATTTCATTAGGTTTATTATTATTGTTATATATTATTACTACTACTATTGTTATTATTATTATGATATTTATTATTATCATCACCAATCTTGTTATTATCATCACTTTTTTACTTATCATTATTGTAAAGATAATTATTATAATTATTATCGTTAATATCATTATCATCATTATTGTTATCATTATCATTATCAATATTGATATCATTATCATCATTATTACCATTATCATTATTGTTGTTATTATTATCCTTATCATTGTTAACATTTTCACTATTGTCATTACTAATATCACCATTGCTATCATCATTGTTATCTTTATCAATAGATAATAAAAATTATAGTAATGATAATTATTGCGATAATAGTTATGATGATAATGAAGTTGTAACAGATAGGATAATGAGGAAAACAATGATGATATTAATACTAATCACAGTCGTCATAAGCGTTACTTATATAATCATTATTTCATAATTGTCAAAAAGTTTAAACCATCCAAAACTGGATTTCAAAAATGTTCTAAAAATATATTATTTTCCAAATATATATCTCAAAGATGAGAAAATTTCTTTGAGAGAAGCAGGAGGAAAATTACAGTATGGTCTGTACAGTACATGGGAGTCTATGTGTGGAATATAGACGACAAAAGGGCGTTCCAGGCCTAAAAAAAGGGGGGATTTGAGTGAAAGGGCGGACGTTGAATCGTGTGGACTGTGAAGCTCTTTTTGTTTTCCATTTTTGCGTCTTAGCAAAGGCGCGTTGTGCAGTTTAGGGATGTATATATATATATATATATAAATATATATATAGATATATGTATATATATTAACTGAAAGCTTCAAATGAAATGAAATAAAAAGTGATCTAAATGATAATAATAATCATGATTAAGAAGCGACAAGAGCAGCATATGTTGTTGCGGAGAGTCGCAGGCACTTACCATTGCCAGCATGGTACTCTGCAGCTTTGTGCATGCAATAATAAGACAACTTGTTAATAATGCAATATGATTTCATATGTGCTTATCATATCTATTTGTTTATCTTTTTTGGCAAAAAATAGAAATAGAAAAAAAATTTACCTTGGATTATCTACTATGATATTTAGAGATCATGGAGAGCTTTATCATTATAGATATATACTTTATTTATGTAAAGCCTATATTACCTAAGAGTCCATAGGCCTACCTCTACTGCAGCAACTTTATCTATCTAGATTATCTATCTAGCTAATAGATCAGACTAAGCAACTAGAGAATAATGGACTAAGAAGCTATTTCTATAACGTGGTTAAATAGTTTTTAAAAAATCCCTAAATTATTTTTAGAAACACCATTATTATCATCGTTTTTTTAATGATTATTGCTTTATTTATCATCTTTATCGTTACGTTATTATTATCATTATCATTGTTATTATTTATTCATTATCTCTACTATTTTCATCATTATCATTGTTATTTTGTTATTATTGTTACTATTATAATTATTACTGTTATACTTTATATAATCATCATTATCATCTTCAGCAGTAGCAACATCATCGTTATTGTTATTTCATTAGGTTTATTATTATTGTTATCATATATTATTACTACTATTATTGTTATCACATAGCATTACTATTGTTATTATTATTATTATTATTATGATATTATTATCATCACCATTCTTGTTATTATCATCACTTTTTTACTTATCATTATTGTAATGATAATTATTATCATTATTGTCGTTAATATCATTATCATCATTATCATTATCATTATCAATATTGATATCATTATCATCATTATTACCATTATCATTATTGTTATTATTATCCTTATCACTGTTAACATTTTTCACTATTGTCATTACTAATATCTTCATTGCTATCATCATTGTTATCTTTATCAATAGATAGTAAAAATGATAGTAATGATAATTATTGCGATAATGGTTATGATGATAATGAAGTGGTAACAGATAGGATAATAAGGAAAACAATGATGATATTATTATTAATAACAGTCGTCATAAGCGTTACTTATATAATCATTATTTCATAATTGTCAAAATGTTTAAACCATCCAAAACTGGATTTCAAAAATGTTCTAAAAATATATTATTTTCCAAATATATATCTCAAAGACGAGAATATTTCTTTGAGAGAAGCAGGAGGAAAATTACAGTATAGTCTGTACAGTACTTGGGAGTCTATGTGTGGAATATAGACGACAAAAGGGCGTTCCAGGCCTAAAAAAAGGGGGGGATTTGAGTGAAAGGGCGGACGTTGAATCGTGTGGACTGTGAAGCTCTTTTTGTTTTCCATTTTTGCGTCTTGCCAAAGGCGTGTTGTGCAGTTTAGGGATATATATGTATATATATATATATATATATATATATATATATATATATATATATATATATATAAATTTGTATATACATATTTGTGTATATACATTACATAGCATTATAACATCTTATATTTACAGCGTCCTAAAGGCGATTAGTAATTTCATGTGTCATCATTTTGGTGGACCTCCACCAATCAGATTAACCAGGCGGGGGGTCGAGATCTCGCTCTTTAATGGTGTTGGATTTCAGCACTAACTAAACCCCGTGATTTCACTTCCAGGCGATGCTCAGCTCCCAAGAGCGCCCTTCGGAGGCCATGCCAGTGCCCCTTGTGAGTAGGAAAGGGGAGGGAAAGGGGGAGGGGTTTCCTGCGGGGGGATGGGGGGGAGAGAGAAAAGGGCCGACGTCCTTCGCCTGTCCCCCTCCCCCTCCCTCCCCCCCCCCCCCCCCCCCCCCCCCCCCCCCCCCCCCCCCCCCCCCCCCCCCAGAGGCCCCTCGAACCCTGAGCCCTCAGATCCTGCTGGTCCTCAGGATATCTTGGTTCGACCGAGTCCCAGGATGTGATGTTGAAGGGCCGACGGGCCGACAGCTACACTCAAAGCTCTTCTTACTTGTGTTACACAGATACTGACGGTACAAAAGCCATGCATTTCCAGTTACGGATTCGAAGAGTGTATGATACAGATACAACAAAAAGATACTCCGATTAATGCATTAGAGAATACTTATGTGCATGTTTACACAAATATATATGTGAATATATATATATATATATATATATATATATATATATATATATATATGTATGTGTTTGTTTATGTTATATATATACATATATATATATATATATATATATATATATATATATATATATATATATATATATATATATATATGTATGTATGTATGTATACACATATATACATACGTACATACATATATATATATATATATATATATATACATATATATATACATATACATATACATATATACATATATATATATATATATATATATATATATATATATATATATATATATATATATATATATATATATATATATATATATGTATGCATATATATATGCATATATATACATATATATACATATATGTATACATATATTTATATATGTATATATATATATATATATATATATATATATATATATATATATATATATATATATATATATATATATATATACATATATATGTATATATATATATATATATATATATGTATATATATATATATATATATATATATATACATATATACATATATACAA
>BOPN01000642.1:105000-110000 GCA_017312705.2 Penaeus japonicus
TGTACGTTAAAAAAATATCTATGTCCATATGAAAAAAAAAAAAAAAAAAAAAAAAAAACACGGCCAACATCTAGAACACTCACCCCATGCCTACCCACATCAAACATATTACCCATAGCTACCCATGTGATTTTTTTTTTTTCCAAACCTATTACCCACATCGAGAACACTCTATCCACACTTAACCCACACATCGAGCATCCTACCTACTCCTACCCACATCGAAGACACTCATTCCACACCTATCCACATCGAGGACATTCTACCCACATCAAGGGCATTCTCCTCACACCTACCCACATTGAAAACACTCTACCCGAACCTACTACCCACATTGAAAACACTTTACCTTTTGGATGGGGGTGTAAAGTCAAAGAGTTGTAGGTTTTGTGAAGTTGTAGTGTGGTAGACCAAGACATGAATGGAGTGCGGTAGGCACATTTCCGCTATTTACAAGGGACAACGTATACGCAAAAGTGAAATACAAATTTTATGTACAGGTGAACCGACTGTTGCTAGTGTGTTCTACTCGGAGGACCTGCTGTCTCTCAGGAAAGGAGAGGAAGTCGTAGGAAACCAGGGAAGAATCGGGAATAGGGATCAAGGATTCGGAAATCGTGATCTAGGAATCAGGAATCGGGATCTGGGATTCGGGAATCAGGAAGGGAGAAGGCTTGATCTGCGTACGACGAGACTTTGGGATACATTGGGAAGCTTGGGAAAGGGAAAGGATGTAAATGAAGGATTGGAGGATAAGATGAACCTGATAGGAGGAGATTTTCAGACAAGATAGGGAGATAGAGACACAGGGACAGACAGACTGACTTATAGCTCAAAACGGAGGAGGAAGAGAGAGTGAGAGAGAAAGAGAGAGAGAGAGAGAGAGAGAGAGAGAGAGAGAGAGAGAGAGAGAGAGAGAGAGAGAGAGAGGAAGAAAGAGGGAAAGAGAATGATGCACTTATGCCACAGAGAGAGAGAAAAAAAAAAATAGAGAGAGGGGGAGAAAGAGCAAGAATGAAAAATATAAAGAAACTGATGAAGGAGGAGACCAAGATGAATAAAAAAAATACGGATATAATGAGATAAGTGATGATCTAAAATGATTCTCAAATAAGCAAAAGGAAGAGATGATGGAGCCTGTAGAAGCATTAGACATGAACGAGATCTGTAGGAGTGAGAACAGGTGGGAACTGGCAAGAACTCAGTCAGGTCCTCTTGGCAGGTGTGCATAATTAGTATACAGGTGATGGAGGGAGCGCTCGACCGCTACTGTGCAGCCTCAGGCAGTATGTACAGTGTTCACCAAAGCTAACCATCAAAGTGTAAAGGCATGGCATTCGGCAGTGTGAAAAGCACCATCTGGTATCCAATCACACTTCGAAATGCTACCTGGAGTGTTTGTTTGTATGGAATATTGAAGACATTCCATTCAGTTGAAATTTAAGAGCTTGTCGCAAAGCATTAGCTTGAGGCTTCGTGTCAAAATGGAGTTGAAAATGAATAAAATGTTCTGAAAATAATTTGGTCTGATTGATGTTCAGTACAAAGAACTGAGCATTTTTGTGTAGTAATGTTTCAACAAAATGAAAATATGTGCTG
This sequence comes from Penaeus japonicus, assembly GCA_017312705.2. Taxonomy (NCBI): domain Eukaryota; kingdom Metazoa; phylum Arthropoda; class Malacostraca; order Decapoda; family Penaeidae; genus Penaeus; species Penaeus japonicus. The sequence goes on from BOPN01000642.1 coordinate 106,600, forward strand.
GTGCGTATTACCTTTGATGATTAGGAGAATATACAAAGAATAAATGAGGAAAGACGGATAAAATGTACTAATATACTCGTGTTACGAGTGCATAGAAAATGGACAACGGGTTAAAGGTGCCTTGACAAAACGAAATTCCTAATCCTTACTTTTGGAAACCTTTGCATATTTCAACCGTTTGAGCCGCTGCCTCGCTGAAACACAGAAAGTAGGAAACATGTTAGTAAAAGCGAGATCTTCTCTCGAACACACGCCGCCTCCTCTGTCTTGCTGGTTGCCACAAGCAGGGTTACTCAGGCCTGATTAATCACTGGGGGAGAAGACACAGATCACTGAATGCTCTCTTGCCCGCGCTCGACGCCCCCCTTTTCCTTCCGTTTATCACGGTTTCACGCTCTCTCTCTCTTTCCTTCTTTCTCTCTCTCTCTCTCTCTCTCTCTCTCTCTCTCTCTCTCTCTCTCTCTCTCTCTCTCTCTCTCTCTCTCTCTCTCTCTCTCTCTCTCTCCCTCTCTCTCAAACGAAATAGTCTTCACATGTTGTATTAATAGATCTGGAAAAGAACTTTCCAGAGTTCCTGACCTTTTACTGTTGAAAAAGGTTGAAAAGGGAAAGGGGGAAGGGGAAGAAGGAGATGAAGAGAAAGGGAAAAGGAAGGAAGAGGAGAAAGAGAAAGAGAAATGGGAAGGGGAAGGGAAAGGGGAAGAGGAAGATAAAGGTGGAAAAGAAGGGGAAGAATCCGGGGAGAGGGGAAGGTGAAGGAGAGGAGACAAGAAGTGGGGAGATAAGTTCACGCGGAACCTGAGCCAGCATGATGTATTATTCATTCTATGCCTTAGACTTTGGTAGAATATCTTACAAGGAAAAAGGTTGTTGTGGTCATCATTGTCTTTGTTAATTACTGGGCGGAGTTTCAGAGATCCTATCTTTTTTTTGCGTATCAGACGAGGAATAAAAGTTTTCATAAGTAATCTTTTTAAAAGGAATTTAATCGTATAAAGCGCATGCCTCTCTAATTTCTCTCCTTTGTTTCTTTGTGCCTATCTTCTCTGCAATTCTTTTTCTTCTTCCTCTTCTTTTTCTTGTTCTTCTCCCCCCCCCTCTCTCTCTCTTGCTCGTTCTTTCTTTCTTTCTCTCTCGGTCTCTTTCTATTTTTCTTAATTACTCCCAGCCTCTCTCTCTTAATTTCCAGTCACTTTGTCATTGTCTCTGTTCTTGTCTTCACCAGTCTGTCTGTCTTTCTGTCTACCTTTCTTTTCTTTTCTCTCTCACTCCCTCTCTTTCTCCCTCTCTCCCCATCCCTTCCCTTCATTCCTCCCTCTCCAACTCCGCCGTCAAAATATAATGAAGCGATGAAGTTTGAGATGGAACCGTGAGGGAATCTGCGATGGAATACGACCATCCTGAAGGGGATATAAAGGCTCAGGAAGAAGAGGAAAAGCAGGGAGAGGAATGGGAGGATGAAGAGGAAAAAGAGGAGTAAGAGGAGTAGGAGCAGGAGGAGGAATTGGAGGAAAAAGAGGAGTAAGAGGAGGAGGAGGAATTGGAGGAAAAAGAGGAGTAGGAGGAGGAGGAGGAATTGGAGGAGAAAGAGGTAGGAATCAGGTCCTAAGGGAGAAAAATGGATGGCAGAGAAAATAATGAGGAGGAAGAGTAGAGGGAAGAGGTAGAGGGGAAAGAATAGGATGCTAAGGAGGAGGAAGAATATGAAGGAGTAGGATACAGAGTAGGAAAAGGAGGATGAGAAAAAATGAAGAGTAAGAAAAGCAGTAAGATTCTATGGGTGAAAAGGAGGAAGAGAGTAGGAGCAAGAAGAATAAGAGTAAGAGGAGTAGATAGAATAAAAAGAAAAAATATGAAAATGAATAGGAGGAAGGTGAAGAGGATTAGGAGAACAGGTAGGATGCTAAGGAAGAGGAGGAGAAAGAAATATAAGATAAAGGGGAGGAGAAGGAACAGCTGCGGCCATTCCGTTCATTGTTTCTATTGCTTTTCATTGCGTTTGTCTACTGGCCGTGATGCTTCTGACGTCATTGGTTCTGACGTCACAAGAAAGAAGGGCGAAAAGAGAGGAAGTGGGAAGAGGAGGAAGAGGTGATGTCATAAGGAAGAAGAGGAGACGAGGTGATGTCAAAAGGAAGGAAGAAGAGAAGAGGCGATGTCAAAAGGAAGAAGAGGAGACGAGGTGATGTCAAGGGAAGGAAGAGGAGAAGAGGTGATGTCAAAGGAAGGAAGAGGAGAAGAGGTGATGTCAAAGGAAGGAAGAGGAGAAGAGGTGATGTCAAAAGGAAGAAGAGGAGACGAGGTGATGTCAAAGGAAGGAAGAGGAGAAGAGGTGATGTCAAAGGAAGGAAGAGGAGAAGAGGTGAGGTCAAAGGAAGGAAGAGGAGGAGGAGGTGATGTCATAAGGAAGAAGAGGAGACGAGGTGATGTCAAAGGAAGAAAGAGAAGGAAGAGGTGATGTCAAAAGGAAGGAAGAGGAGAAGAGGTGATGACAAAAGGAGGAAGAGTGAGGAATAAAGAAGATTGATGAGAAAGAATAGGTAGGGACAAGTGAAAAGAATATAGTAGAGAGGAAGAGAAATAGGGGTTAGAGAATGATAAGAAATAGGAGGAAGAAAAAGGCAAAAGAGGATAAGGATTAAAAAAAAATGTGAAGGAGGAAGTTGGGAAGGATGAGGAATAGGATGAGGAAGAGAAGAGAAGAGGGTTAGCATGAAAAAGTGAAAGAGGAGCACGAGAAGGACGAGGAAGAGGAAGAAGAAGAGCAGGTGAAAGAAGAAGAACGAGTGAAAAATGGGGAAGATGAGGAGCTCGAGAATAAAAAAAGAGAAGAAAAAGGAGGAGAAGAGGAAGGAAGAAAAATAAAGTAAAGGATGGGAAAGAGGAGGAGATGTAGGCTGGGGAGGAGAATGACGATAAAGAGGAGGAAGAAGATATGTGATAATAGTTTCATGTAAATTCGCACCAGCTGGAGATCTCACTCTTTTTTGTTTTGCTATGCTTATGCTTTTATTAACTCCACTTATTCAATTTCGCTTTATATTCCTCTTCTTTTCTATTTCATTTCATCTTCCTACCTTTGCTTTTCTCTTTCTTTCCTTATCATTCCCACTCTCTTTTTACTTGTCTTTGAAACAGACAGAGAACCTAGCACGTGTTCATTTCGGTATTATTTTCTTCCTTATTTTATATTCATTTAAATGATAATCGTAATATATTAGTCTTATTTTTGACTAGTTCGGCTAAAATGCGCGCCTGGAAGTTAAAAGAAGAAGAAGAAAAACAAACATTAATTCCGAGACGAGCCTGTACCGTAGCATGAGATACAGTTAATGGCAAGCTTTAAATGTTAGATAAATAATTTTCTTTCTTTTTCTCCTTTTTTTTCATCGTCTCTCTCT
>BOPN01000642.1:115000-117500 GCA_017312705.2 Penaeus japonicus
GGTGTAAAATAATTAAAACAGGTGATGGGCGGGTCAGGTATGTGCAGGTGGGCGTGATGCAGCCGCTGTCCGCGACACTGGGCGGAGATGTGCTCCCACACCACTTTCACTGACCTACCATCTCCTCCCCCTGCGAGCTGCTTCTCCGCTCTTCCGTACACCGCATACACCCTTCCCTGACCCACTCCCGTGCCCTCTGCGTCCGCCGAATCCCTCTCTTTCTCTCCTCCCTCCCGCCTCTCTCTTTCCTCTTCCCTCCCGCCTCTCTCTTCCCTCCGTCCTTCCTTCTCCCTCCTCCCTCCCTCCCGAGTTTCTCTTCCCTCCGTCCTCCTCCCTCCTTCCTTCCTCCTTCCCCTTCCTTCCTCGACCTGTTCTTCCCTTCATCCCCAGGGATAAAATTTCCGAACTGAAGACTGCTACGTTGTGTGAAACGACGTGGAAAAATCCAATGGCTTCTTTGACCTTTGTTGACCCTGGGTTAGCGCATTGCATCTGACCTCTTTTTCGCTTTTTACGACTTGCTGAATGGATGTATAGGTAGGTGTGTGTAGGTAGGTGCGCGTATATGCTTGTATATTCAATGGGAAGGTGGGTTTTTGTGTGTAGGTGTGTGGGTATGTATGTTTGTGTGTGCGTGTGTATGTGCTTGTGTGTGTGTGTGTGTGTGTGTGTGTGTGTGTGTGTGTGTGTGTGTGTACGTGTGTGTGTGTATGTGCGTGTGTGTGAATATGTATGTATACATAAATCTGTGCGAGCATATGTGCACGTCCAGCATGTGTTCATATATATACATATACATTTACATGCACATCATGATCACGGATGTGTACATAACCGTCTCTACATCATTCATGCATTCGTGTATATATCTGCGAACATATTGATGTATATGTTCGCTTCCACCCAGTGATCTTCCGGCGTAGCAACTAGAACAGCCAGCGTGTCTAGTAACTAGCAACTTCAACGTCATCATAACATTGTTCTAGATCCATCATCGTCATTGTAATATTATTCTAGTATCATCACCACCGTCGCATAATCACCATCACTATCGTCACACAATCATCACCACCATCACCATTCCAACATGACCATCATTCCAGCATCATCCCGGCTCCTTCATCATCATTCTGGCGTTACAATTCCAGCCTGATCCTCATCTTCTTCACCATCATCCAAATGTTACCGCTCTAGCATCACTATCATTCCATCATCTTCAACATTATTCCAGTGTCACCATTCCAGCATCACTCCAGCACCTTCACCATCTTTCCAGTGTCACCATTCCAGCCTTACCATCACTCCATCATCTTTACCATCATTCCAATGTCACCTCTCTAGCATCACCCTCATTCCAGTATTTTCACCATCTTTCCAGTGTCACCAAGCCAGCCTTACCATCACTCCATCATCTTCACCATCATTCCAATGTCCCAACTCCTGCATCACTATCACTCCAACATCATTCCAGCACCTGCACCATTACTCCAATCACACCATTCCAGCCTCACCATCATCACCACCATTGGAATCTAAAAACATCACTGTACCCAAAACCCGACTCCATCATCACCATTCGCAGTTTGAATTCCGTTGAATCGACGAAAAGACGAAGGAAAAGAAACTGGCCAAAAGGAATTAAAGACTTAGAGAAAATATCTATTAACAACGAGGATGAAAGATCTTTTTCTCTTTTCCCTTCCGAGATTTTTGTTTTATTAATATTTTTGTATTTGTTATTATCATATATATATATATATATATATATATATATATATATATATATATATATATATATATATATATATATACATATACATATATATTTTCTTTTCTTTTTTCTCTTTTTTTTAGGAAACTAATCTCGATAAGGACTTATTCCCCTAAGCTTTGCCTTTTCTGACCTCGCTTTCTTCTTTCCTTTTAGTTGCTCTCTCTCGCTCTAGTTTTCCCTTTCTCTTTTTCTTCTTCATTGTCGTCCTTTTTCTATGCTCAATCTTTAACAGTATTATTTTCCTCTTGCCTTTTCTATATATATATTTATATATATATTTATCTTCATCCCCATCTTTTTTATTTTTGTATTTTCAGTCTCTCTCCTCTCTTTCATTTTCTCTGTCTCTCCCTCTCTTTCACTTCCTTTATCCCCTTCTTTCTTTCTCACGTTCCTCCATCACCTCTCCCTTCCTCGTTTTCCTTCACTCCTTTCCCTATCTCTCTCTCTCTCTCCTTTCTCTCTCTCCCTCCCTCCCTCTCTCGCTCTTTTTAACCCCCCCACCCTCTCTCTCTCTCTATCTATCTATCTCCCTCCCCCCCTCTCTCTCTTTCTCTCTTTCTATCTCTCTCTCTCTATCTCCCCCTCCCCCTCTCTCTCTCTCTCTTTCCCTCTCTCGTTTTCCCCGACCTCCTCCTCATTGTCACTGCATTACACCGTTTTTGGCAGTCGTCATGTGTCTCCTGAATGCCCTCATTTCGACCACTACAAAAGAGCTTCAACTTT
>BOPN01000642.1:122500-127500 GCA_017312705.2 Penaeus japonicus
GGGAAGAAAGAGTAAGGGGAAATGGGAGGAGGAGAAAGCGTGTGGGCTTACGAAAGAGATAGTGAGAGTAAGTAGGAAGGAAGAGAGAAAGAGAGAGAGAGAGAGAGAGAGAGAGAGAGAGAGAGAGAGAGAGAGAGAGAGAGAGAGAGAGAGAGAGAGAGAGAGAGAGAGAGAGAGAGAGAGAGAGAGTAAGAGAGATAGAAAGAGAGAAAAGGAGAGAGGGAGAGAGAGAGAGTAAGAGAGATATATATAGAGAGTAAGAGAGATAGAGAGAGAGAAAAGGAGAGGGAGAGAGAGAAAAGGAGAGAGGGAGAGAGAGAGTGTAAGAGAGATAGAGAGAATGAGAGGGAGAGAGATAGAAAGAGAGAAAAAAAGGAGGGAGGGGAAGAAAGAGTAAGAGGAAATGGGAGGAGGAGAAAGCGTGTGGGCTTACGAAAGAGATAGTGAGAGTAGGTAGGAAGGAAGAGAGAAGAGAGAGAGAGAGAGAGAGAGAGAGAGAGAGAGAGAGAGAGAGAGAGATTGAAATATATATATATATATATATATATATATATATATATATATATATATATATATATATATACATATATATACACACACATACACACACACACACAAACACACACACACACACACACAAACACATACACACACACACACACACACACAGACACACACACACACACACACACACACACAGATTGAGAAAGGCAAAGACAGAAAGAGAAAGAGGCAGAGAGAGAGAAAGAGAAGAGGACAGAGACAGTGAAAGAGTCAAAGCAATATATATGCTTCCAATTCCGATCCTAGGAAATACATTTGCATTCCAATACGTTCGTCTCAGCTTGTTTATTCGTGTATTCATGTATTTTACGTTTCCCCTAAAGGTATTATGCCATAAATATTTGCGTGTGAATTTAGCTGTATTTATGCACATTACCTTTAGCTCTGTATTTCCTCTTTCCATTTTTGATATTCAGTCTTATTGAATAGATAGATTTGAGTAGATTATTCTATCATATATCAGCGCCACATATATCACCTTCAAAAATAATGCGATTAACGATTTGTTAAGATTTCTATCAAATATTGTGTCTATGTATATTTGCTGCCTTTGGCTAGACTGTTTTCCATTTCTTATATGATTTATCTTTTTTTTAAACAAACAATCTTAAAAAAACTAAAAAGAAACACAATTTATATATGTTAATCGGTAAAACACACATATATATATAGATAGATAGATAGATAGATAGATAGATAGATAGATAGATAGATAGAGAGAGAGAGAGAGATAGAGAGATAGAGAGATAGAGAGAGATAGAAAGATAAAGAGAGAGAGGGAGAGAGAGAGGGGGGGGGGGGGCAGAGAAAAAGAGAGAGAGTGAAGTCCTGTTTGATTAATATGAATAACATACAAAAAATGGATCTTATTTTTTTGAACTACGCTTTCTATTCACAGTCCCTCAGTGCCTTGGGATGCAGTCGTACACGGTTTCAAGTCTTCTTTTTGTTGCCTTTTTTCTCTCCTTTCATTACTTATTTATATATACATAGACATACCAGTTGATAGACAAAAAATGTTAAAAAAGGAAGTGAAACAAACCTTTTCTGTGTGTTATGTGAGTGTCTGTAAGTGTGTGTGTGTTTCTTGTGTTTGTTTTTTACTTTCTCTCCTCCTTTTCTGTTCCTTTACTTTATTTCTTATCTTTCCTTTTCCTTTCTTTTTTTTCTCTCACGTCATGCATTACGTAGTTCTTAATTCTTATATTCTTTACTACTAAAAGGAAATCCTTTCCCTTGCCCTAATTTCTTTTCCTTTTCCGTCAGTTATCTATCCTTCCTAACTCTCTTCATCCTCTATCTCTCTTTTTATCATCCCTATATTTCTTAACCTATTTTCCAGACCTAAAATATAATGCTGGATTCGGTAAAGGAAACATGATCTTCCCTGTTATTAATCTCATCTACACCCATCGTAAAAAAAAAAAAGTTCTCATTTACAGGAATTAAGACTCTCCTGAATGAAACGTTTCCAGAAACGTTTTCACACTGGGTTTCCGGTTTTCCCAAAACAGCCCGACTAGGTAGATAGGGCACGGAAAGCGTCGGCAAAAGTATAAGTGGGTCTTAAACACTTTTTTTGAAGGGGGGTGGGGGATGGGGGATGGGGGGTGGGGGATGGGGGATGGGGGATGGGGGATGGGGGAGGAGATGTTTAAAGATGACAGCCGCGTCCGTGCTGTTCGAGTGACGGTGTCCGGTTTCCGAAAACGGTCGTCGAGTTTTTGGGGATTCGTTTTAGGCAGATGGTCTTAGTTGGGCGTTCGATGTATTTTCATATTCGTTTTGCTGTCTTATTTTTTTTCCAACGTCGAGGAATTTCCTTCAAATTTTAAAACCTTTTTGCTTTTTTTTTTTTTTTTTAATTTCCTTTTTCTTTAATTCATTTAAACTTTTCGTGTTGAGGGATTTCAAAATGATATCTCGGGCTTACGATCCGTTCTAGGCGTGCAGTCGTTTTTCTGATCCACCTTTTTGAAATGTGCCTTAGCCTTGTTGCTTGGATTAATCGGAACGGGATATTTATAGTGCATGTAAACATTTTTCCTTTACTCTTATAGTCGTCTTCTGTTTGTTTTTATTTGTTTTTATCCAGTCAAAGACATATGTATAAATGTATACACATATATGTGTGTGAATGTGTGTATATATATATGTATATATATATATATATATGTATGTGTTTGTTTGTTTGTTTGTTTGTTTGTGTGTGTGTGTGTATGTATGAGTACATATATATAGGGAGTGATGTATGCAACAACACAACACACACATATATATATATATATATATATATACACACTTGCCTTCCTGTAGAGGAATCTTCTTCCCAAGGATCCAGATGGATCCTGAAACTGTTGTCTCATTTTCAATAAATCTGTTTTGTGTATAGTGGGTTTATCTGCCATACATATATATATATATATATATATATATATATATATATATATATATATATATATATATATATATATATATACATATATATAATAAATACATACTGTATCCCTCCCTTCCTCCGACCCCTCTCTCTTCCTCTCTTCTCCCCTCTTTCCCTCTCTATCTACTATTTCCCTCTTCCTTCCATCCCATCCTACCAACTAAACAATACAACCAAAAATTGACCTACTTACTCACCCACATTACTCACTCATTCACCTCCTCATCTCACAACCCTCCACCCTTAAGGGTACAAAGAAAGAAAGAAAGAAAGACAAAAAAACGAAGCTATGGAAAAAGGGTAGAAAAAGGGTAATAACTCTCTTCTCTCAGGCTTCTTTGCCCTTGGAAACCCCTTCTCAGTTTAATAGCCTTCGTGTTTACATCGTCAAGCTTCTTTTGTTGTTGTTTATGTTGCATCCTTGTTGTTTTTCTTGTTCTTCTCGTTTTTTTTCTTGGCCCTGTTCCCTTCTTATCTATTTTTTTTTCTTAGCTTGTTGTCATGTCCATCTCTCTCGTCTCTTTTCTCATCTCCTATCTCTCTTCATCTCTCTATAATTCTCCCCTTTTCTCTCTCTCATCCTTCATCTCCCCTTTCCTCTCTTGCTCCCTCTTTTTATCTCTCCTTTCCTTTCCTCTCTCTCACTCCCCCTCTCATTCCATCCTTCCCTCCCTTCCTCTCTCTCTTTCTCCCTTTTTTCTCTCTTCTCCTTTCCTCTCTCTCACCCTCCCTCTCATTCCCTCCTTCCCTCCCTTCCTCTCTCTCTTTCTCCCTTTTCCTCTCTTCTCCTTTCCTCTCTCTCTTTCTCCCTTTTCCTCTCTTCTCCTTTCCTCTCTCTCACCCTCCCTCACCCTCCCTCATTCCTTCTCTTTCTCTCTCTCTATCTCTCTCTCTTTCTCCGCCCTTCTTAAGTGCGCCGCCATCTTCACCTAAATCTTTCAAGACAATTTTCTTAAATGGTAAAATGGCCGGAAGAGGCTCTGCAATGGAGATGGTGAGGGGAGTGAGGATTGTGATGATGGTGATGATGATGATAGTGATGATGGTGATTTTGATGATAGTGAGGACTGTGATGATGGTGATTTTGATGATAGTGAGGATTGTGATGATGGTGATGATGATGATAGTGATGATAGTGAGGATTGTGATGATGATGATAGTGATGATAGTGATGATGGTGATGATGGTGATTTTGATGATTGTGATGATTGTGATGATTGTGATGATGATAGTGATGATGTGATGATATGATGATGATAATAATAATAATGATGGGGCTGATAATGGTGATGATGATAGTGATGATGATGATGATAATGATGGGGCTAATAATGGGGCTGATAATGGTGATCATAATAGTTATGATGATGATAATGATGGAGATGATAATGGCAATGATAGCAATGATCTTGAGAGTGATAATGATTGCGATGATAGTCAGGAGGACATCAAGGGAATTATTACACTGACTAGTAATGATAATAATGACGATGATGATAATATAGACCTTACAGACAAGATATAAGCAAAAAAAAAAAAAAAAAAAAAAAAAAAAAAAAAAAAAAAAAAAAAAAAAAAAAAAAAAAAAAAAAAAAAAAAAAGTCTAATAATAATAATAATAATAATAGAAATAGATTTAAAATTAATGAAAATACAAATAAAATCAACACATCAACAACAACAAAGCAATATAAACTGATAATATAAAGAGTCAGCAACAACAAACAACAAACAAACAACAAAAACAACCCCTCCCACACAAACACCACCACCATGACCCACACCCCTTCCCCCTCTCCCTCCCAAACCCCACCCCCACCATCACCCTCCCAGTCAACCTACGAGCAACAACAAACAATAAACAAGCAACAAAAACAACCCCTCCCACACCAACACCACCACCATAACCTACCCTTACTATCCTCCCCCTTCCCCCTTCCCCCTAAACCCCCCCACCCCCACCCCACCATCACCCTCCCAGTCAACCTACGAGCAA
>BOPN01000642.1:147500-162500 GCA_017312705.2 Penaeus japonicus
CACGGTCTTGCTCGTTCATGCCCTCGTTCAAAAAAAAAAAAAAAAAAAAAAAAAAAATCCATTTCGTTCTCCTAACTTCCATGAACCAAATTTCGATAGTGTGTGACATCTCGTCAGAAAAAAAATATATAAAATAAAACTTTAAAGTCATACGCACGCATTACCACGAAACCAGTCTTTTGGGGCACCACACTCCATTTACATTTTTCCTCCTCATTTCTTAGTAATCAATGTTGACGTATTTTAATAAAGAAAGAAAAAAATGAAAAGAAATAGAAAATATCCTGAGTGAGAGGTGGAGTGTTCAACATGACGCGTGAATTTGATAACGATGCCAATGCAACATTACATGTAAGGCAGATTTACATATTAGATTTAGATGAAACTCGGCTACAAATTTAAGGGAGAACTCATGTATAGTGATGCTTGTGAAAATTAACAGTAGATGTGATGATACTAATGCAAATAATAATAAGAATAGTATTGATAATGATAATTGTAATGATAATAGAACAAACGAGTGCAATATACCGGCAAATATATATATATATATATATATATATATATATATATATATATATATATGTATATATATATATATATATATATATATATATATATATATATATATATATATGTGTGTGTGTGTGTGTGTGTGTGTGTGTGTGTGTGTGTGTGTGTGTGTGTGTGTGTGTGTGTGTGTGTGTGTGTGTGTGTGTGTGTGTGTGTACATGTATGTGTGTATGTGTGTGTGTGTGTGTGTGTGTATACGAAGCAAAACATATAGAAAAAATGATAAAAAGAGAAAGACGTAATAAGATAAAAGACGAACAGGAGGAGAGCGCGAGGATGATGCGCCAGAAACGACTCGGAGATGAAGTACAATTTCGTGGCGGATAATCTGGACAAAATCTAGACAGTTCCCCTTTGTGGGCGGGAATTACACTGGTCACTTTTTTATTGCAGAGAAGCTTTGGCTGTCCGTCTGTTAGGGGAGGGGGGGGAGGGGGGAGAAGGCGGTATGAGGGGGAGGGTGGTACACAGACTTCGAAAGAAGGAGGGAGAAAGGGGCTGAGGATGTATCAGGGGAGATAGAAGGAGGGGGATAGAAGAGAGCAGGGGAGGAGAAGGAAGGACGGGAGGAGGGGCAGGGGGGGGGGGAGGGGAGGGGGCTGATGTGCTTTGTTGGTGGAAAAGTTTTGATTCGGTTGTATAAAAAAGGCAACGGTGCCTGTGCGTGGCTAGACATAATACGGAATCAAAAGCTAAGCTTGATGATATACTGAAGGCAGTGAATGTACCGAAAATAAACTAATTGGAATCTCAGGTCACGTGTACCCGTCTACAGGTAAGAATCCTACAAAGCAAATATAATAAATGAGAATTCTTAGTACCTCTATATATCTACATGAGATACACATAATTTATCTGAACATATTCACGCACAAACACACACATCAAACAGCACCGAAAGACCTAAACATTGACCTGTCCACATCCTCGGTCACAGACATACAGATCCACGTATCCACGATCCAAGTATCTTCACACTAAATACACACAAAACATACAGAGACACCCAAATACACACTAAACACATATATAGGCTTATATAGACACACATACAGATCCATACAGACATTTAAAGGCATAACAGACATATACATACGCACATACAGATACATACAGACACACTCAGACATATAAGGGCATAACAGACATATACATACGCACATACAGATACATACAGACACACACACAAACATATAAAGGCATAACAGACATATACATACGCACATACAGATACATACAGACACACTCAGACATATAAGGGCATAACAGACATATACATACGCACATACAGATACCTACAGACACATCAGACATATAAGGGCATAACAGACATATACATACGCACATACAGATACATACAGACACACACACAGACATATAAAGGCATAACAGACATATACATACGCACATACAGATACATACAGACACACACACTCAGACATATAAGGGCATAACAGACATATACATACGCACATACAGATACACACACACACACACACACACACAGACATATAAAGACACAACAGACATATACATACACGCATAAAAACAATCTTCACAAACACGCACGTCCCCTCCGTCCCCAACCACGTACACAATCAAACAAACGCACACAGAAGCCAGCTAGCAAAACCTGAACAAAAAGACGGCTATCACGTGATCCTAGTGCGACCTCTTGACCCTTTCCCCTCTTCCTTGCTCCTCCTTCCCCTTCCCCTATTACTCCTCGTCCATTCCTATCCTCCTTCTAGCCCTACGCACCACCGCTCGATCTCTACTCCTTTCTATCCTCTGTTTGTCGTTTCTCGCCTCCCTATTCACCGCCGTTTTTCTTTTCTCTTAGTCCTATTCTCTGCCCCTATCCACCGCCCCTGTTTGTTTACTTTTTTCATTTATCCCTATCTTAATCTCTCATCCCTCATCATCCTCGATTTCTGACCCTATCCACCTCCTCCATCCACTCCCCTCATCCTTTTCTATCCTATCCTCCATCCTCTCTTATCCGTTCAATGCCGACCACATCTTACCCTCACCCTCACCCCCACCACCCTATCCCCTTCATCGTTCTTACCCGTACCCATACCCCGTCCAACCCCCTACCCCCCCTACTCTCTCTATCCCTCGCCCCCTCACCCATTCCCCTATCTATCCCCCCACCCCCAGCCCCATCCCCATCCCACCCACCCCTACCCCCCTTCGAACACGCAAGCGCCGAGACCGACAATTGCTGCGAGTCACGACTATTTAATGTGGTCTACCATGTCAACAATCTGCCCTTGTGTTGGGACTCTCTCCCTCGCCTTTGTAGCCCCGACCTGAGAACCCCGAGTTGGGAGTTGGTAGCCCTGAGGTGATAGCCCCGAGGTGATAGCCACGAGGTGGTAGCCCCGAGGTGATAGCCCCGAGGTGATAGCCCCGAGTTGGTAGCCCCGAGGTGATAGCCCCGAGGTGATAGCCCCGAGTTGGTAGCCCCGAGTTGGGAGTTGGTAGCCCCGAGGTGATAGCCCCGAGGTGATAGCCCCGAGGTGATAGCCCCGAGTTTGTAGCCCCGAGGTGATAGCCCCGAGGTGATAGCCCCGAGGTGATAGCCCCGAGTTGGTAGCCCCGAGGTGGTAGCCCCGAGTTGGTAGCCCCGAGGTGATAGCCCCGAGGTGATAGCCCCGAGTTGGTAGCCCCGAGGTGATAGCCCCGAGGTGATAGCCCCGAGTTGGTAGCCCCGAGTTGGTAGCCCCGAGGTGATAGCCCCGAGGTGATAGCCCCGAGGTGATAGCCCCGAGGTGATAGCCCCGAGGTGATAGCCCCGAGGTGATAGCCCCGAGGTGATAGCCCCGAGGTGGTAGCCCCGAGGTGATAGCCCCGAGGTGGTAGCCCCGAGGTGATAGCCCCGAGGTGATAGCCCCGAGGTGATAGCCCCGAGGTGATAGCCCCAAGGTGGTAGCCCCGAGGTGATAGCCCCGAGGTGATAGCCCCGAGGTGATAGCCCCGAGGTGATAGCCCCGAGGTGATAGCCCCGAGGTGATAGCCCCGAGTTGGTAGCCCCGAGTTGGTAGCCCCGAGGTGATAGCCCCGAGGTGATAGCCCCGAGTTGGTAGCCCCGAGCGAGGACCGAGGTCTGTTCAAAGTTCGGTCTTCACTGTGACAAAGGCTGAAAGAGGGTGTGGATGTGACTGAATCATTTCACAATTAAACACTTGCAATTGCAGTTGACGAATGTTGCAGAAGGGAAAGGATGAATAATTCGCGATGCAAAGATGTGTTCTTGGCGTTCTGGTGGAAATATATTGACACATCTAGCGTTCTGAAATAGTTCATTCCCATCTTTTCCAATATTGGTGTCAGAGTTTCCTTGCTATTATCAATCTTGCTGCTTTTGTTGTTGTTGTTGTTGTTGTAAGCGATGGTGGTGGTGTTGGTCAGCGTCGGGGTTTAGGATAAGGTTAAGTTTACTTTTGGCTAAGTTAGAATATGGCAAGTCAAGATAGATTTAATTTGGTTGATTACGTTTAGTTACAGTAGATCAAGTTCGGTTAACTTATTTCAAGTTAGGGTATATGAGGAGGTGTGCTTAGTTTAAGTTAGAATTAAAGAGGATCAAATGATTTGTAGTAAGTCAAATTAGATCAGATTTTGAAAGACTTAGAGCTGGGATAAGTTTAAATCCCATCTTAAGATAGGATGAATTATCTTAAGGTTAGATCAGTAAACCAGAGAAGATAAGTTTCATTTGAGTAATAAATCAACTCCAAATTTTGACGTATAATCAAAAATAGGACATTATCGTCAATTCCCAGAATCCAACAAAACTACAAATTAAATTCTAAAAAAACAAAACAAAAAAGTAGGACTAAATTAGTAAGAAAAATTCTAATTCTCAATAAAGTCAACTTTAGCAAAAAAAAAAAAAAGAAAAAAAAAAAAAAAAAAAAAAATAAATAATAGCCCCCGAGTTGGTAGCCCCGAGGTGATAGCCCCGAGGTGATAGCCCCGAGGCCGACTCATCAGCTGTGCCACGGCGGCTTTCCGTCGAGGAGGACAAGCCAAGCCCCGTGTCCAATTCGAGTGCTGTGTAGTGGAGCATGATCAGCCAATCATGGTTTAGCTACAGCGAGCCATGATAGGGTGATTAGAGTTCTCTACAGAGGACCGTGATTGGCCGACCATGCTCCACTACAGTTGCTACTGCCATTGCAAGGAAGGACGTATAGGAGGAGACATATCCTGAGGCCTTTTACCCGGATAACCGACCTCTGGTGTTCCTTTACAAGCTTCGTGCAAGGCCTTTCAACAAGCTATCCTACCTCTAGTTTTCTTCAGTCTGTTATGCAACAATCTGATCGCATTGTTTTCATAAAGTACTTCCACGCTTCAGGATACTTCCACGCTTCATACATGGTCTTTTTTAACCGGCTTATCGACCACAGCTCTCCATAGGAGCTCCATAAAGGAACCTTTTAAGCTGCTCTCCGACTTCACTGTTTCCCTATAAGCTTCCACGCTTCGTACAAGCTTCCTTACTTTGTACATATCTGCTCGGAGTCAACGTCCATTGCCAAAACGTTCAGGCTGCGAAAAGAAAAAGAAGAAAGAAAAGAAAAGAAAAAGTTATATACAAAAGTGGACCGTTTTTACGCATAACTAGACACATGCCGGTTCCTTGTAAGCGAGTCCGAAAGCGGGGCACAAACAAGCAAGGGTTTTCACGGTGAATTTGGAACGTAACTCGAGTCCGAATTTTCGAGGGGGTTTACAAGGTGGGTTCTCGTTTTATTTCGGCGAGGAAAACGAGAGAGAAAGTGTGTGTGCGTGTGTGTGTGTGTGTGTGTGTGTGTGTGTGTGTATGTATGCATAAACCCACCTTCAACAGATGAATCCACCTTTTCCCACGCCCCTGCTCCTTTCTCCCCCACCCTCGTCACCCTCACCGACGTCCCCTCCCCATCCACTTCACCCACTCCGAGCCAGCAGACTTGCGCCCGGGGCTGAAACGTCCATAACTAACACGAGGAATGAAGCTTGTAGGAAAAATAACACCCAAATGAGATTAACTAAAGAAAAAAAAGTAAAATTCTGCTACCCAAACGCCATTAGAACATGCACTACATCACCATATGCATGGACTCCCCAACCCCTCCTACCCATAAGTGCCTCCTCTTGCCATTAATTACGACGCAGAACGAGCGAAAGCACAGCAGGAAACAGACGAGAAGTGGCAGCCCTACCAACAAGATGAGGAAGGTTTCGTCACTGCCACCTCCAGAAAACAGCGGAACAGACCCTGCAAAATCCTGAACGCCGTTAGTCAGTGTAATTAACCATTACGAGTTGTCACCCAGAAGCAAATGGGAAAGACGTTGGAGATTTCGTCTTAAACATACCAAATGTAAAAGCAAACGGAACAAAAATAACAAAGCTATGACTCTGGAGACACTAGGGATAAAAAAAACAAAAAAAACAGCCTTTCCTATGAATAAAAAAGATGTTTATAAACGGAGTAAACACGAAGGTGATCGTTGTTTTACGTCTAAACGGTTAACAAGACTGATTACTCAGAAGAAGAGATAATCAAGCAAAGATGATTCATATCATTCAGACTGCGGATTTTTTTTTTAAAGAGATGCCTTTAAATCTTGAGTCTACCCGCAAGTCATTATAAACAAATATTTGGTTACCAGTGATTGCCCATCATGGCATCAATAAGCAGTTTCAGATATTAGAGAGAAAGACGAAAATGAATGACTGTTGTCCTATCACTCGACTCCTTATAATATCCAAATTTCTAAAACACAGCATCGATTCCGAAATAGGCTATCCTTTGAAACACTATTGTTGGAAATCACAATAGAAATTTGTGATAAAACAAACAATTACGAAATAAACTTACTCGCACTACTCATACTAAGACTTTTCGAAGTCTATAATAGTTTTACCAATTTACGAAATCATAGATTTAATAGCAATTGGTTTATAGGTTACACTTTTAGGTGAACTAAGCCAGATTTCATGGAAGTGTAATTAAAGAGAGAGAGAGAGAGAGGGGGGAGGGGGGATCTTTACTTTGCCTGGTCTTATTCACATATAATCATTTATTTATTATCTATCGACTACTGGAGTGAACAGATTGATAAGAAAGACTTCCCGATTCTAATGGAAGCAAAATATATTTTGATATCAATGACCGTAATTTGAATCCGCCTATGTCAGAAAATATTGCGATTTTTATCAAAGGCACTTCTATAAAATCTGAAAAATGTTGTATCAGACCAACAGCTGAGTAAACAAGTAATAAAGATATAAAAACATATAGAAATACAGATAGACTGACACCTCTTATTTCAGACTTACATGGATACCATTTATAGGAAACTAACTGGCACATTGATATACGTAAATCACATAAAGAAAACATTATAAAAAAATCGATATTGTACGAAGCATGGCTTTCAGTCATGTGGTGTTCAATCAAAACAAAACTACGAAATCTTAATGCAAGAGTTGCATTGAGAAAAGTAAATAACTTCGACCGCATTGTAAACAATCTAAAACTGTCGAACCTTCTGGATATTGATTTAGAAATAAGTACAGAGAAATTATCCTCATGGTTTATCATCTCTCGAAAGGACAGGCAGCATAACAAGTATTTAAACAATCATTAATTCTTTGTATATCACAAGTGGTAGGTACAATTATTCGAATAAGAATGACCATTGTGGTTAATGTTTTGATTTCACAGTTAAACCATCTATCTATCATTCTATCAATATACCCACCTATTCATTCTTTCATTCATTCATCCATCCATTCATTCATTCACTTATTAATTCATTCAATAATTTATTCATTCATCCATTCATCGATCCATCCATCGATTCATCTATTCATCCATCCATCCTTTCACCCATCCATCCATTCATCCATCTCTCCATCCATCCATCCATCTCTCCATCCATCCATTACTCTCTTTTTGTATGATTTCTTTGGCTATAACGTTTGCACGCGCGTGTATGTTTGTGTATCTATCAGTATGTCTTTTACTCCCTTATCTTTCTCTCTCTCTCTCTCTCTCTCTCTCTCTCTCTCTCTCTCTCTCTCTCTCTCTCTCTCTCTCTCTCTCTCTCTCTCTCTCTCTCTCTCTCTCTCTCTCTCTCTCTCTCTCTCTCTCTCTCTCTCTCTCTCTCTCTCTCTCTCTCTCTCTCTCTCTCTCTCTCTCTCTCTCTCTCTCAATCACAACCATACACATAGAGACGTATGTATAGACGTATGCATGAATGCTATTCCACGGAGAACACACGAGAGCATCTCTGTTGCTCATATTCGTCAAAGAGGGATTAATTAGCTGTACAGTCAGAGGCTGAATCCCCGCCCTGGGAATCTGCCTGGGTGTACCGTGACCATTAGGTTCACTTGCATGCAACCTCACTACGCTAGAACCTTCCAAGTTTCCAAAAGCAGAGGCAGTATTTATATGTTCGTGTCTAATAGTATGCCTATGCTCTATCTCTCTCTCTCTTTCTGTCTATTCTCTCTCTCTCTCTCTCTCTCTCTCTCTCTCTCTCTCTCTTTCTCTCTCTCTCTCTATCTATCTTCTTCTTCTTCTTCTTCTATCCCCTTATCCCCTTCCCTATACCATTCGCAATCAAAATTGACATTGACTGTGAAAGTATTGTCATTGCAAGAATTCATTGCAAAGGAGTTTAGGAGTAATAGAAAACTGACTCGTAATAGCATACTGATATGCCATGTAATCTAGAGAATCTAACACTTAGGAGAGAGATGGAAACGATTGCAATATGAATGAAAACAAACAATTATATTCGTACCTTAGTATCCTATTCTTCCCAGAACACTCCCCTCCTTTTTCCAACTCCCCTCAACCTCCTCCCCTCCCCTTTCCAACTCCCCCCCTACCCTCCTCCCCTCCCCTTTCCAACTCCCCCCCTACCCTCCTCCCCTCCCCTTTCCAACTCCCCCCCCATCCTCCTCCCCTCCCCTTTCCAACTCCCCCCTACCTTCCTCCCCCACCCTCTTCCCCTTCCCTTTCCAACTCCCCCCCCTACCCTCCTCCCCTCCCTCTTTCCAACTCCCCCCCATCCTCCTCCCCTCCCCCTTTCCAACTCCCCCCCATCCTCCTCCCCTCCCCTTTCCAACTCCCCCCTACCTTCCTCCCCCACCCTCTTCCCCTTCCCTTTCCAACTCCCCCCCCTACCCTCCTCCCCTCCCTCTTTCCAACTCCCCCCCATCCTCCTCCCCTCCCCTTTCCAACTCCCCCATCCTCCACCCTCCCCCTTCCCCCTGCCCTTTCCAACTCCCCCTACCTTCTTCCTCCCCTTCCAACTCCCCCCACCCTCCCCTCCCCTACCCTTTCTAACTCCCCCCCATCCTCCTCCCCTACCCCTTTCCAACTCCCCCTCTACCCTCCTCCCCTCCCCTTTTCCAGCTCCCCCCCCCTACTCTCCTAAGAAAAAAAGAACTAAAAGGAGTTTGAAACAATCCAATGTCTTGGCGTTATCTTGATATGGATCATTCAAACGTCAGACTCGAAATAATCCCACGGAGAAAAAAGACTGACATATATCCAATTTTTGTTTGTGTGTGTTTGTTTGCATGAGCCTTGGAGAGTGAATGATCTATGAAGGTTTTGTTTTTGTATGTTTGTTTGTGTGTGTGTGTGTGTGTGTGTGTGTGTGTGTGTGTGTGTGTGCGCGTTTGTGTGCTATGTGTGTTTCTTAGTGTGTGTGTATGTCTGTGTGTGCATGTGTGTGTGTGTTTGACTTTGTGTTTTCTACACTTGCTATCTATTTTCTTTGATTTGCTTATGATCTTTGCATACTCTCTGTTTATCATGATGTCTTTTTATATCTAATATAAACATCCTGCCCCCTCCCCCCTACCTCCCTATAAAAAATCACAACCCTATTTCCTTTTTTTGTCTATTATATATATTATGCTTATTCATTATCAAACTTTTTGATCATCTTCATAACAATTAAAAGTTAGGAAGGCATTAATGACTAATGAAATAGATGAATAAATACATGAATAATTAGATGAAGTGAATGAGCAAATGTATCTATGAGTAGATAGATGAATAGGCAAATAAGAAAAATATATATGAATTCATCGAATAAAAAGCAAAACGAATAAACAAATTAACAAATGCTTCCCCCCTCTCAAAAAAAAAGAAAGAAAGCAAAAAGTATATATTAATATTTATTTTCCCTTCATATCCTTAAGCCCAACGCAACCACTAATATTTCGAATCATTTATAAAACTCTTTTCTCAAGACACCAGATAGCCCCGAGGCTAGGTGGTGGATAAGGGTCTCGTTGTAGCCAGTGATAGGAGAGTAATATTTTGTTGTTTCATTTTTCTTGAATATATAGTTTAGAGATTTAAAGGCAAGGACAGATAGAGAGGAAGGTGATGTTTTTTTCTTCTTTTGTTCTTTGTCTTTTTTTATCACTTTCCCTATACCATAATGGGGCCACGGTTCTTAATTGAGATTGGGATTTATATCCGTATATACACGCAGATAAATGCGAATACGCATATAAAAAGACGCATATAAACACAGATATACAGGCACACACACACACACACACACACACACACACACACACACACACACACGCGCACACACACACACACACACACATACACACACACACACACAAACACACGGACACAGACACACAAACAAACAAATAAACAGATAAACACACATATACATAAAAAAAACTCATACAAACACACACACACACACACAAAAGCAAATACACACACATATAAAAATCTACGGGATTATATGTAAACTTTCATATTTGAGCTCGACTGTCAAGTCATGGTAGTGAAAGTGAGATCGACAGTAATCAATGGTGACAAACACACACTGAATAATGGCTGAATGTTCGACTACCAGTGACTGACTACTCTCTACCCCCCCCCCCCACTCCACCCCTCACTCCACCCCCAACCCCCACTCCACTCCACTCCACCCCCTCTCCTGTTATACCAGCTGCGTTGGAAATTTATTTTGTTGGCATGAATAATCAGGGCTGATTTCTGTCTGTATCAAGTGTTTTTTTTACCGTTTTGTTGCATTTTGATCTTTATTTTCGTTATTGTTTTTTTTGCACCATGTCTTTTTTTCGTATATACGGTATATACATCTCTTTCTCTCTCGCTCCCCTCCCCTCCCCTCTCTCTCTTTTTCTCTCACCCCCTGTCTCTCTAACTAACTATCTATCTACTAATCTATCTCGCCATTCTTATCATACCTCTATTTCCGTCTATCTTTCTGTATGCTGGTTTATTTAACTGACTGTTTCACTATCTTTTTCTCTCCGTCCCTCTACTTTCCAATCTCTCTCTTTATCCATCTCTCCATTCCCCTTCCGACGACTTTCCGAGTGATGGA
This sequence comes from Penaeus japonicus, assembly GCA_017312705.2. NCBI lineage: Eukaryota > Metazoa > Arthropoda > Malacostraca > Decapoda > Penaeidae > Penaeus > Penaeus japonicus. The sequence goes on from BOPN01000642.1 coordinate 158,489, forward strand.
TGCTGTTGGTTTAATCTTTTGGACAGCATAAATCAATAACTTTGGGACATGTCACTTTAAGATAGCAATATAAGCTTTCATCTGAATCTGCTGTGACTATTCTTTCAAATTCAGTGAACTATTATTGTTGATGTTTTACCTATCATTGCTATTATAATCATAATTGTTAATCCCAATCATTATTGTTAGTTTCATTATCATAAATGTCATTAATATTATTATTATCACTACTATCATTATTGTTAACATTATTGTTGTTATCATCATTATTTTTATCATCATTAATATTTTTGTTATATTTATTATCCGTATTATTATCATTATCATTATCGTTGTAATTATTTATAGTAACATCATTAGTAGTACCATCCTTTTTATCATAAATATTATTACTGTTATTAATATTTTCATTATCAATATCTTAATAACAATAATGATAACGATAATGATCATCCTATTCACTACTATCATGATTACTATCACTCTCACTAAATACATCTTGAAAATCTTATTTTCATCCTATTACATTCCGAAATTCGACTTAGAAATACAAAGGAAAATTTTAATATGTAATCATCCCTTTTTTCCTATTTGCTAGAGATCTCTATCAAAATGGGCTTCAGTACCTTCGTCTCTGCACATTACTGAGAAGCTCTAAATAATGATTGGTTCTCCCGATATGGATCTCAATGATGATTGGCTGCATCGATGGACAGCCTAGGAATGCGATTGGTTGTTTTCTGACGGGGCAGAGATTAATGATTGGTACGCTTTGTGTGGTAGAGAAGCGGGGAGATTATGTTTGTTTGTGTGTGTGCTTGTTTGTTTGTTTGAGTGCTTGTTTGTTTGTTTGTGTGCTTGTCTGTTTGTGAGTTTGTTTGTTTGTTTGTGTGTGTGCATTGTAAAAATGAGGAATGATGTACAATATGTTCGATTACTTACACATACAAACACACATATGTACATACATACTGAGAGTGAATGAGAGTGAGTGAGAGAGAGAGAGAGAGAGAGAGAGAGATAGATAGAGAGAGAGAGAGAGAGAGAGAGAGAGAGAGAGAGAGAGAGAGAGAGAGAGAGAGAGAGAGAGAGAGAGAGAGAGAGAGAGAGAGAGAGAGAGAGAGAGAGAGAGAGAGAGATGTTTAAGTACCCTTGATTGTGTTTGTGGGTACATGCTTAACAACCTCTGATTTATATTTGCTACTATCCATGTATCACATTAGAGTAAGTTATCCTCATTACCACCGCATCTACCTGTACAACTATCCTAGCCGCTATCCTCATCATGAGTATTACCTTAACAAGCTTTGTTGGTAATTTTTTCACCTTGCACCACAGCTATTGTTGTTGTTATCACCAAAAGGACAACTAACATTACCTTCATAGTCAGTCATCTCATTACCACACCATCATCATCATCATCACATATTTTTTTATTATCATTATCATCATGACTCTCCTCTTCGTCATCACCTTTTCTCGTCATCGCCATCACTCTCAATCATCATCATTTTCCCCCCGTTTTTATCTTCTCTTTATGATCTCATTTGTGTAGTTCTAATTGCCTAACTCCCAGCAGGTCGTGATACTTCGTGGACGGCTATTCTGCTAAAGTTAATTTATTCGACAAGTTCTCTCATAATAATCACAATAATACTCCTTCCTTACTTTACATGGGCCGACGTAAGCGGATGCTGTTGGCTGATTTTTTACTTTTATTTTTATTTTTTGTAATGAACGTTGGTGATGATCGTCTGGTGTCTGTTGTGAATTGAGGTGAACTTATTTTTGCTTTCTCTCTCTCTCTTTCTTTGCGTTACTCTGGTTTAGATTTTAAAATTGATGATTTTCGTATCACGGGTAATGTGCTTGCAATATTGGAAGTAGATTTTTTATCCACGTTGGATAGTAGTTGCTCGTAAAAAAATTATACTATCCCACTTTCTCTTCCTGTCTGTCTGTTTGTCTCTGTCTTTCTTTTTCTCTCTCTCTTTCTCTTTTGCTCTATTCTCTCTCTCTCTCTGCCTCCATCCTCATCTCATTTTTTTCTGTCTTTCTACAAGTCTCTCTCTAGCTTTTCATCCCCTATTCTATAACTATCCTTTAAGTTTCCCCTTTTCTACATCTATCCATGTATCTGTTAACCTCTTCTCTTGACTTGATTGTAATACAGTTTCTTTTCAAAACCACTTACCTACCTCTTCGTCCTTCTATTTTAATTTCTTCCTTCCCATCCTGCCTTTTTTCTTATCACTCTATCGTTTTCCATCTCTGCCTTCCTACTACCAGTCTATCTCAGTCTCCTTCTCCCTCCCTCCCTCCTTCTTGCTCTCCCTTACCTCCACACCATCTCCCTCACTTTTTTCCCACCTCCTTCCCTCCCCTCCTCTTTCCCTACCACTCCCCCTCTTTCTCTCCCCTTTCCCTACCACTCCCCCTCCTTCTCTCCCCTTTCCCGATCCTATTTCCCTCCTTCCCTCTCTTCTCTCCTCCCTGTATATCCTCTCCATTCATCCTACCTTCCATCCTCCCCCTCCTCTTTCCCATCCTCCCTGTATACCCCCATCCCTCTTACCTTCCCTCCTTCCCTCCCTCTTTCCCATCCTCCCTGTATATCCCCTCCATTCCTCCTACCTTCCCTCCTTTCCTTTCTCTTTCCCATCCTCCCTGTTTTCCTCCTCCACATTCTCTTTCCCTCCGTCCCTGTTTTTCCCCTCCACATTCTCTTTCCCTCCCTCCCTGTTTTCCCCCTCCACATTCTCTTTCCCTCCTCCCTGTTTTTCCCCCTCCACATTCTCTTTCCCTTCCTCCCTGTCTTTCCCTTCCACATTCTCTTTCCCATCCTCCCTGTCTTTCCCCTCCACATTCTCTTTTCCTTCCTCCTTTTTCCCATCCTCTTTCCTTCCTTCGCTGGCAACAACAGCTATTAGCCAGACCGCTGTTATGGAGGTCATAATGACTCCAGACAAATCTCTACCTTTACCCATTGCCTCCTAGATTTCTTCTTTTTTTTTCTCCCCTTTTCCTCCCTTTTCCTTCTGTTTTCTACTTCTTGTCTTCCTCTCTTCTCTTCTTCTTGTTCGCTTATCTGTTGTTGTTTTTTTGTGTGTTCTCTTTTATTCTTTTTTGTGTCTTATTATCTGCTCTTATCTTATTGTCCTCTTTAACTTCTTTTCTTCTTCTCTGCTAGTATTTTTCTTTTATCATCATCTTTCTTTTTCTCATCTTCTCCTTCTTCTTTCCTCATTTTCGGAGCTTTCTTTTTTCTCTCTCTGTTATTTCTTTATTATATTTTCTTCTTGTTTTTTTTCCCCGCTGTTCTCTTTTATCTTCTTCTTTCTTTTCTTTTCTTTACCTTTCTTGGTCGCTTTCCTTCCTCTATTTTTCCTCTTCCTCTTTTTTTCCATATTCCTTCATTTCTGTTTCTTCTCCATCGGTTTTCGTGTTTTTATTCTCGGTTTTTTAAGTGTCTTACTTTTTTCTTGTTTCATTTGTATTTCAAGCTTTGATTTGTTTTTCTTAATCTACTTACATTTTCTTTTCTTTTATTCTTTTCAATTTCTAATTATCTTATCCATTTGTTATTCCTTTTTTTCACTTCATTCCCTTTTGTCTTCCCTTTTCTCTGTTTCTTTCACTTTTATTTGTTTATCTTTTGTTTAGTCTACTTTCCCTATCATAATTTACCCGTCTTGCCTTGACCCCTGACCTCCCCCTTCCCCCTAAAGTTGACCTATCAATGACCTCAGGGACTTGTTGGTAATTGCGTGAGACTATTGGGTATCGACCTGGGAATCGCTGGGTGTAATTTTGCTTTGATTTTCTTCTTCTGAATAACTTGATCTCAATTTATGTATTCAATTATCTATTTATGTTTGTTTATTTTTTGCCTATTTTTCTGTGAGTTGGTCTTTTGTTTTGTATTTCTCCCTCTTCTTGTCTTTATTATATATTAATGACTCATCTACTTATGTTAAGTGTTTTATTATTTTATTTACATATTTTACTTGTC
>BOPN01000642.1:192500-195000 GCA_017312705.2 Penaeus japonicus
CCCCTTTAATTCAATTCATTTCCCCCCCTTTTCGGGCGAGGCAAAACATTAAATTCGAGAATGGCGCAGTTGGTGTTCGGAAAATGCGTTTTCTTTTTCTCCTCCTCCTCCTATTTAGCATTTGCATTTTTTTTTTTTTTTTTTTAACTGCAAATGGATAGCTCCCTTTCTTTGCACATCTGCTTCGATGTCCGTGGAAGATGATGGCGGTGATAACAGATGCGTAGCAATGGTGATGAACAGAATGCTGATTGTGTTTTTCATTATTATGGTGACGGTGATGATGATGAGGACAAAATGATAATGACGATGATGATACTGGTGATGATTCTGACAATGACAATAATTATGATGGTAATGATACTATTGGTAGTAATGATGATACCAGTAACAATAAATATGATGATAGGAGACATAATGATAATAATAGTTATGATTTTAACAACAACAACAATTATAATACATAATAATGGTAATGATAATAATAATATCAATATTGATAATGACAATGATATTTGCAATATTAACCGACAATGATAATGATAATGAGAATAATTATGATAACAAAAGATAAAGATGATGATAATAACATCAATGACTATAATAAAATTAGTAATTATAATTATAATAATACAGAAACCGATATCAATAATCACAATAATAATCATGACGATAATGATTACGAATAATACCAACAACAAAAAACAAAAATCACGATAATAGCAATAATCTAACATCAATAACACAAATAATAAAATTAATCATAATACCATCTACCTCCACCCTAGATTCTATCACCAAGACCTCCCCCACCCCCGGGCCCCTCCCCCCTCCTTCCCCCTCCCCCCTTCTTCCCCCTTCTTCCCCATCTTCTCTTTCTATTCTCTCTCTACACAAGGCTTCATCCCAGCGGACGAAGTGGGAACTGTTCCCTGTGTCACTACTGAGAGGACGAGCAGCTTGGCCTTTGATGCGTAAGGGTCACTGCTCTCAGGTCATTGGAGAAGTAATATCGTTGTGTTAGAGGAGGGGAATGGTAGGGAGGGAGGGTGGGGAGGGAGGGGAGAGAGGGTAGGGAGGGTGGGGAGAGGGAGGGTGGGAGGGTGGGGAAGGGAGGGTGGGGAGAGGGAGAAGAGAGAAGAAGGGGAGGGTGGGGAGGGAAGAGGGTGGGGAATGGTAGGGAGGGAGGAGAGGGTGGGGAAGGGAGGGTGGGAGGGTGGGGAGGAAGGGTGGGTGGGGAGGGTGGGGAGAGGGAGAAAAGGGAGGATTGAGAAAGAGTGACAAAGAGAGAAAGAAAGGTAGAGAGATATAGTGATTATAAAGCTGCGAATAAAAGAAAAGACACAGGCAAAGAAGAAGAAAAAGAATAAAGAAAAAAAGAAGAAAATAAAAGGGAAAAGAACAAAAACATAATTTCATTAGTGTGTCTTAGGTTTCGTGATATTTTGTCTGAGGTGGACATTTTTCTTCTCATAGTCAAGTACAAGTAACAACAAAAAATAGATAGATAATAACACAAAATAAAACAAATAATAGTAATAATCTTCCCCTCCCTATTATGTCCCCCTTCGCCTCCCCTGCCCCCATCCTCCTCCATTTCACCCCATTATTAATATTAATCACATATAGATGTGTGATCGCATGACGGTGTGCATTTCCGCAAAAATCGGTTCCTCAGCATGATTATCCTCATAATTTCCATCTTTATCCTGATCTTTATTCATTCTCAATATCCTCGTCGTTTTTTATTCTTCCTTGTATCATGTAATTCTTTCTTTCTTTCTTTGATTTGTTTTCTACCTTTTCCTATGCTACTCTTTCCTATATTAGTAAGTTCATTATAATTCATTTTTATTTTCCCTCATTTTTTTCATTTTTTCTTTTTTCTTTGTCACTTTTCATTATCTATATTTCTTGTTAACTTTTGTTCTGTATGATATCTTCCTTTCACTAAATGTTATTATCGGTGTTCTCCTCCCCCTCTTTGTCTCTTTTCTCCTTTTCCCTTTTTTCTGATTCTCTCTTTTTCCTCCTCTTATGTTTTTCCTTTCTTGGTTTTCTTCTTTACTTCCTCTTTTTCTTTCTAACTTTTATTCTTTTCTGTTCTTCTCTTGGTTCCATTTTCTCCCCCTTTTTCATGCATCTTTTACATATTGTTACATAGACGATTGCAATGTCTCCCCAATTATGGTTTTATCTACGTCTCATTTACTTTTTTTCTTAATTCTACTTATTCTCTTTTCTTCACCAAATATTTCTTGGTCTTACTGCCTTTCTCATTTCTATTTTTTATTCAATATTTCCTTTCTCTTCCTTATTCCTGTCCTTCTTCATATGTCATATGCTTCGTTTTTTTTCTCTAACGTATCCCTCTTTATATTTCTTGCTTCCTTTTCCTCTTCTCTTTTCGTTTTCTATATATCCTATGCTTCCCTTTCCTGATCTTTCATTCTTCCTCATTTATTCTTTGCTTCCTTTTCCTACTCATTTCCCACAGATC
>BOPN01000642.1:203784-206284 GCA_017312705.2 Penaeus japonicus
GAGAATGAGACCGCAATACAGATACAGAGAGAGAGAAGAGAGAGACAGAGAAAGAGAGAGAGAGAGAGAGAGAGAGAGAGAGAGAGAGAGAGAGAGAGAGAGAGAGAGAGAGAGAGAGAGAGAGAGAGAGAGAGAGAGAGAGAGAGAGAGAGAGAGAGACCTAAAGAGAGAGAGACCCAGAGAGAGAGAGACAGGGAAGAAAGAAAGAGAGAGAGAGAGAGAAAGAGAGAGAGAGAGATGCGGGGGCGTGTGTGCAGACCCACAAGAGCTCATGGTCTGGCCTCTTTAAAAATCTTTGTCCCTCTTTCTTTGCTCTTTTTAACTTTTTTTCTTTTTTTTCTTTTTTTAAATCTAATTAAGAAGAGATGAGACGTAGGCGAAGATTTCTGATACTATTAGATAATAAAAAAGATAAAAGCTGAAGGAAAAGTAATGAGAGAAGACACTTCAAAAGATATTAACATGTATCAAAATACCATTATGACAGTTCCGATAACGATAGAGATGATAAGTGCAATAAGAATAAAGAGGGATTAAAAGAAGAAAAGTAAAAAAATAAAAGTAATAAGAAATAGAAATGATTTGAAATCTGAGACTTACTTGAGCCAACAAGGAGGGGGTAGGGAGGAGGGGGAGTAGAGATGGCGGAAGGGGAGAGGGGGGGGGGGGGGGGGGGGGCTGACTACCACAAGGAATTTGGCAAGTTCTCACAAACACTTGCAGGAAGGAAGGGGACACAGAAGAGAAAGGCGTGATGAAAAGAGAAGGAAGAGAGAGGGATGGAAGGAGGAAGGGAGAGAGGAAGGGAGAGGAGAGGAGAGATAATCAGATGAAGGCAAAAGGAGAAAATCGGAAAGTAGGAGGAAGAAAGAAAGAAAAGGAGAATTAAAGAAGAAGAGAGTGATAATCAGAAGGGGAAGCGACAATATTAGAAGAAGGTAAAAAAGGAAAGATAGTAGGAGAGAATCAGAAGAAAAATAGAAGGAGGAAACGAGAAGAAGAAGCGAGAAAATTGGGAAGAGAGAAAAGGAGAAAATAGAATATCAGAAGAAGAGATAATCAAACAGATATGGGAGAAATCAAGAATAAAGAAAAAAGAGAATGAAAAATTAGAAAAAACAGAAAGAAGAAAGAGAAAGAAAGAGAGAATGATAAGAGGGAAAAATACATAAGAAGAGAGGGGAAAAATGAGAAATGCCGCAGGAACAAAAGAATGAGCAATAGAAAAATGAAAATGAAATGAGAAAGAAAGAAAGAAGGAACTATGACGATAAAAAGAAGAGAAGGAAGGAAAACGAACAATAAATTAAATTAAAAAGAAATAAAGAATAGCAAAGGGGGAAAATACATATTCTTGCGTGTATATTTTTAGATGGAAAAGATGAAAAGAAATAAGAAGAGACGGTGAAAGAGGAGAAATAGAAGAACTGCTATGGAAATGGAAATAAAGAAAATGAAAAATGAAAAATTAATTTAATGGGGAATAGGAGGAAAAAAGAAGAAGTGGCATGGAGATGAGATTTAGGAAGAAGGGAAAAGGTGTGAAGAAAATGAGACAATAAGAAGAAGGTAGAAAGTTATAAAGAGAGAGAGAGAGAGAGAGAGAGAGAGAGAGAGAGAGAGAGAGAGAGAGAGAGAGAGAGAGAGAGAGAGAGAGAGAGAGAGAGAGAGAGAGAGAATGCGAGGGAAAGAAGAAAGAGAAAAAAAAAGAGGAAGTAGAAGAAGAAGAAGAAGAAGAAGAAGAGTAAAACACGAAAGAAGAAAGAAAAAAAGAAAAGAGATACAAAGTAAGGATATTAGGAAACGAAAATAAGAAATAAACAGAAAAGCGAACGTTTTATTGGTCGTAAAACTTGACTAGGAACAATTCTGCTTTTACTTTCCTCGGCATAAATAAATAGATTTGAAATGTATTCATTATAATAGCTTTTTTTATTTATCTATTTATAAAAATGAAAATCTCATTAATCTTTAATATCACTGAATATGTCATTTGCATATGACATCATCGTGGTATTCTTGGTAATAATTAGGAGAATTATCATATGTGATAACAATAACAACGGTAATGATAATGATCGTGAAAATAACAATATCTATAGGTATGTAGCGATGAAATTATAAAAAAATACTGACACTGTAAAAAAAAAAGTAATGCTAAGATGATTCTATTGATAATTGCTATGATAATTCAAGAGAAAAATCAGTGCTCTAAGTTAAAAACGTTCATGTTCTAGTAATGATATCAAAAGACCAATGACGTTAATGACTAAAATTACAGCAATACTAGACACTATCATGATATTGATAATGATGTTGATAGCAGAGGTGGATAAAACAGGATATTGTAAATGAACTCTATGGTAATGAGAATGATGATAATGATAATAATGGTATAACGATAATGATGGTGATGTTACTGACGATATATGCCCTACTTAGAGATAAATAGTAGTTCATGTTAACAGATATTAGTCTTTTTATATATTTTTAGAAGGCA
>BOPN01000642.1:208784-211284 GCA_017312705.2 Penaeus japonicus
CCTTTCTTTCTCTCTTCCTTTCCCTCTTCCTCTCTCTTCTCCCTTGCTTCCTTAGCATCTGTCCTTTCTTCCCCTTTCCTACGTCTCTCTTTCCTTCCTCCTTTTCCCCTTCCGCAAACACATCCCCGGAAGGAGACAAGGACCAAGGCAGAAGTGAGTCAGGGTTTGTACCGTCGTTTGGTCAGCTGGGCGGATGTGAAGAGGAAGGAGGTAAGAAAGATGGAAGGAGAGGAAGGAGGAACGGTGAGGAACATCCCTCCTCCCCTTCCTCTGGTTCCATCCCCCAACTCCCCCCCAACCCCCCTCTTTTCATAACACACACACCATTTCTCTTTCCATCTCCCCTTCAGCTTACACACACCTTTCCTTCTATCCCATCTCTTCCATTCCATACTAACTACTCCTTCCGTCTCCCTCTTCCACTCAAGTACACATTTCTCCTTCCACCCCTACATCCCTCTTTCCATTTCCCCTTCACCCCTTCTCATTCCACTCCTCCTCCTTCGATCCACCTTCCTCCACCCATCCCTATTCCCCTTCTTCTTCCACACACCTCTCCTCCTTCCTCCCACTCTCTTCCATCTAACACCACCCCCATCCTCCGTCCATCCACCCTCCTCCACCCACCTCCACACCCTTTCTCCCTCCTCCCACTCTCTTCCATCCAACCCCACCCCCATCCTCCGTCCACCCACCCTCCTCCACCCACCTCCACACACCTCTCCTCCTTCGATTTTCTCTCCACCCCACACACTCTATGGTGCCTCCTTGAGTAGTCACATTCCCATATAGAAAATCGTTGGAGAAGGAAATAAAACCCATGATATAAGCGTTGATATTATGAGATAAAGATAACGATTAATGAATAGATGATAAGAGATTGAAATGGTGATATATGAGGATATAAATTGTAAGGATTTATATCATAATAGATAAGGATTTAAATGATGAGGATCTAAATACTAAAATGTACGACAGGGATGGATTTACTTTAAAAACATGACATCTAAACACTTTGAATGAAATATAAACATGTAGAAGTGTAAAGAAGAAAAGGGGGGTGGGGGGTAGGAATTATGAAATATGTAGATAAGGAAGTCATAATAAATGACAATAATTTTCCCTCCCTCGTTTTCTCTCTTTTATTTCACGGAACAAGACTACGAGGGCGAATAGGAGGATGAATGAATATGTACAATTATGCTGAAAAACAGAGAGAGAGGGGATACAGAGACAGAGATAGAAAGATAGATAGATAGATAGATAGATAGATAGATAGATAGATAGAGAGAGAGAGAGAGAGAGAGAGAGAGAGAAGAGTTGGGGAAAAAGACAGAGAGACAGAAAGAGAGATAGAGAGAGAAAAAACGGGAGATACAATATCATTAAAAAATAAATAAGAAAGATCAAGAATGAAGTAAATAGAAAATGAAACAAAACGAAAGGAAATATAGAGAAAGAGAAAGCACTCAAGATCCTCTGCCATGGATATATAGCTGTTAAAGTGACGTAGGACACTGGTACGACAATCGTCTTAGTCTGAATGGCCGCATTACATCTGAATATTTAGTTTATTGCACATTATCCGTGTGATATCTCGTGTCGTTGACTTTACCGTTTGTTTACATTATTGCTCGTGTTCTTTCTAAAAGTATATTTCTTGTCGTAGGTCTTCTGTCCCTATCGATGCATTGTATAGAATATAATGTATTCATACTGCGTTATAGATGTCAAGCTCTCTTTATATTTTGACAACTGAAGACTAGCGATAGTAAGAAAGATACAGAAGACGATCGCAGCTTGTGGTAGATCCCACTCTCTTACTTATTTAGAAAACATGAATGATTAGTTACATTTTGTTTAGCGCAAACAATGCATTCCTTACCATGGGCTTATACCAATAACTTTTTTTTTCCGTATATTCTCCTGCATCGCCAACCCAACCCCGTGTAAATTCCATCGAGGTTCATAAGTCTCGTACAAAAAGGGGAAGATTATCGCGTGATACACCGTAGTAACCTTGACATTAATTGAAACGATTAAAAAAGCGAGATTCCGGAGACACAGGGGAGGGAGGGAGGGACGGAGGGGGGAGGGGGGAGGATACCGGGGAGATGAAGGAGGGAGGAGGAGGAAAAGGCCGTGGGGATGGGGAAGGGAGAGGAGGAAGGCATGAGGGGGAGGGGTTAGGGACAAGATGAGGGTTGAAGGGAAGGGGATGGGAGATGCAAGGAGAGGGAAAGAGAACAAGGAGAGGTCTGAGGGGAAGGAGACAAGGAGAGGGGCGAGTGAAAAGGGGAGGAGAGGGACTAGGTGAGAGCTGAGGGAAAGGAGAAGGTAGGTACAAGGAGAGGTCTGAGGGGCAGGGAAACACGGAGGAAGCTGAGAGAGGATAGGGGCAAGGGGAAAGGAGAGGTCTGAGGGGCAGGGAAACACGGAGGAAGCTGAGAGAGGATAGGGGCAAGGGGAAAGGAGAGGTCTGAGGGGCAGGGAAACACGG
>BOPN01000642.1:216284-223784 GCA_017312705.2 Penaeus japonicus
TTCTTTTTTACTTTTTTTCTCTCTCTCCCTCTCTTTTTTTCTTTCTATCTCTCATTCTCTCTTTCTCTTTCTCTCCTTCTCTCTCTCTTTCGCTCTCTCTCTCTCTCTCTCTCTCTCTCTCTCTCTCTCTCTCTCTCTCTCTCTCTCTCTCTCTCTCTCTCTCTCTCTCTCTCTCTCTCTCTCTCTCTCTCTCTCTCGTCTTCCTTTTAAATGTTGAAATTTCCCCGGCATTCATCCTCCCTTTCCCACAGATAACCTTCCACCTGCTATCCCTTACCCCCCTTCTTTATACACGCCTTTCTTACACCCCCTTTATATCCCCCCCCCCCTAACCCACCCACCCACTCTCTCCCCACAGTCTTGTCAAGAATGGCCGGCCTCACGCCAAAAGTTGGACTCATCAAAGTTCCCGTAATTGAACAGAGCCCAGCACAAGAATTTTAAACTAGCGAGAGATTTCACCGCCGACACCCTTCCACCCCTCATCCCCCCCCCCCCCTTTCCCCATCGTTTCTCCCCTTCTTTACTCTCTCTCTCTCTCTGTCCTCTCTCTTCCCTCCCCTTTCCCCTCTCTCCCTTTGTTTTCTTTTTAGTGCCTCCTTTCCCAAATATCCCCTCCTTTCCCCTCTTTCCCTTTTTCCTTCCCCCTTCCCCTCTCTTTCTTTACCCCTTCTCCCTCTCTCCTTCCCTTTTCCCTTTCTCCCCTCCTTCCCTCTCTCTACTCTTCTTTCCTCTTTCTCCCCTTCCCATCCCTTCCTCTCTCTCTCCCTTCTCTCCCCCTACCCCCCTCCTTTCCCATCTCTCTGACTTTCGATCATATTTCCACAGCCCCTCTCTGTTGTTTTCGACCGCTCTTCGTTTCTTGTTATTTGTGTATTTCTCACGAAGAAATATGTTGACAAACAAACACTCTCACATACACATATCTCTCTGTTTGCGAAAGCAAACACACTGATGTGTTTAAGGATATGAAAGGAAAACATTTATATTCATACGGAATATGTATATGTGTGTGTGTGAGTATATATATATATATATATATATATATATATATATATATATATATTACCAAAAATACTGATAATTGTCACTGGCGGCGTTAACAAATCATTGACTAATTTTGATTTGTATCAACATTATTATTATCCTCTTATTCCTCTTATCACTTTCATGAATTGCCATACTGTATTATCACATTGCTTTTATCCTTTTAGCTTATCATAATTAACACATATTTCTTCTTTTCTTTATCTTTAATCATCATTTTACCCTTTACCATATATTTTCTACATCAGTTATTATTTTCTACCCCAATTCTTTCTATGTTTTGACACCTTATTTGCACCTATATTTCGATTTCTTCCATGCCTCTCACTATTAGCATTAGGTTGTTAGTTAAAGTATCTTATGTGTGAAAAAAGTTAAAGGAAAGAGAAACAAAACTTCAAGAGTTCTAAAGAATGTTGATTTCTTTCTCAGCATGAAATCAGAATGAAGAATTTTAATAGTGATTGTAATACAGTTCATGAATCGTGATAAATGGTTAAGATAAATCATATATGATCGATAGTTGAAACAGAGAAATTAATATGAATGAAAACATCAGTGTTAGTATTGATAAGATAATGCCACAAATACTGTTATTTATAATTATAATTGATGTTATCATATCACCATTATTACAATTACCATTGCTATAATCACTCCACCTCCTACTACTATTATTACTATTGCAACTGTATCATCTTTTTCATCATCATTATCATAATAAGTGGTATCATCATGATCATCATCATCATTATTGTTGCTATCCTCATTACCATAACAATAACAATGACAAATAACTGTAAAGTATAAAAAAAAAAAAAATAATGACAACACTGATGGCAAGGTCGATGAAAGAATCTCAAGAAGCTCTCAAGACTGTCTTATTAAAGCTCGCCAGATCCCCAGATGATTAATATCAGTACTAAGACTCCTCTTGGGTTTTAACAATACAAAACGCTATGAATAGAAACACTTGAGGCTTACGTTCCTAGGAGACTCCGTTCTGTCATTGATCTTAGAGACAAGACGACCATTTCAGGGGGACAGGTAGTAAGCCTACCTGTAGATCTTTATCATCATTGATTTTCTTTTCTTTTTTTTTCAAATAATGCACATGTATACTCCTGCAAACAGAAACACATATATATATATATAGGTTTATATCAGTCTATCTATCGATCGATCAATCTGTCTGTCTATCCATCTTACCTTTTCTCTCTCTCTCTCTCTCTCTCTCTCTCTCTCTCTCTCTCTCTCTCTCTCTCTCTCTCTCTCTCTCTCTCTCTCTCTCTCTCTTTTTTTTCTTTTTTTTTCTTTTTTTTTTACGTTTCAGTCTTCTTACATAGTTCTATTGTCATAAATGATATAGGGGGCTACTCAAAAACTGTAATTGCATTTATGATTGCTTGTTCATATAATATGTGTTCCGCTTAGCTTTCACCATCCAATAAATGTCCTAAACTACAGTAATCCCACCGTTTTGGAATTCATTTAAAGGGTTCAAGGTAACTGTGATGAACATTCATCACTATTATATACGCCAACAAAAACACGCAACTTCATTTCAACTATTCATTATGTGGTTAAAAATAACTACTCAGAAATGTTGTTGTTTTTAGAAAAGCAGGTGTTTCTAGCCCTGGATAAACCAGCCAGATCCTCTTTACACAATTTCAGTTTGATAAGCAATTATTCATCACATGCCAAAAAAAAAAATCATTTGACATTTCATATGTGACTACCGAAATCTGGTGAAATACATTTTTTCGATAATGCTTCCGGTGCACAAATGTCATATTTTGAATATTAATTTCCATTTCGTTGGAGAGTCCTATAAATAATACTATCATTGGGATTTCTAACGTGTAACATATTTAATTGAATATGAAACAGTAACTAAATGTTAGTCCTGTTTTAATTAATATCTGTTTATATTTATCTACAGACATATATTTGCATAATATCACAGCTCAACATAGTTATATAGCTGAATATAATGTAATATACTGTAAACTAGCGTATTAACTGATATGTAAGAAAATGTGTATGTATACTTGTGTGTGTGTGTATTTGTATGTGTGCGTGTTTGTGTATGTGTGTGTGTGTGTCTGTTTGTCCCATCTGCATAAATAGGATTTTGTGTAATAACTTTCCACAGTTTTAGACAAATAGTTCCACCCCTATCTTTCCTCCCCTAGTTTACCAACACCCCGTCTCTCTTGCCACAAATAGACACAGGATACACATTCAAGCATGCAGGTAGACACGTACCCCCCCCCCCCCCCCCACTCGCCCTCTCTACACACGCAAACAAACAAACACACACACAGTCACGGAATTCTGATTCCAACTCTCCAACACTTTATTCCTGCAGCCCCATACCCCACTCCTTCCCTCCACCACCTACACCCATTCCTCCCCCGATATCCCCATCTCCATCCCCATCCCTTCCCTGCCCCCGTCCCCATCCCCATCCCCATCCCCATCCCCATCCCCATCCCCATCCCCATCCCCCATCCCCATCCCCATCCCCATCCCCATCCCCATCCCCCATCCCCATCCCCATCCCCCATCCCCATCCCCCATCCCCATCCCCATCCCCATCCCCCATCCCCATCCCCATCCCCATCCCCATCCCCCATCCCCATCCCCATCCCCATCCCCATCCCCATCCCCATCCCCATCCCCATCCCTATCCCCCATCCCCATCCCCCCATCCCCATCCCCGCTCTCATCCCCATCCCCTCATCCCCATCCCCATCCCTCTCATCCCCATCCCCCATCCCTATCCTCATCCCCATCCCTTACACTTCCCTCTATATCCCTCTATCCCCCATCCCTCATCCCCATCCCTCATCCCCATCCCCATCCCCATGACTGCCATGAGGGAGGGAAGGGGAGAGGACTGACTGCCATGAGGGAGGGAAGGGGAGAGGACTGACTGCCATGAGGGAGGGAAGGGGAGAGGACTGACTGCCATGAGGGAGGGAAGGGGAGAGGACTGACTGCCATGAGGGAGGGAAGGGGAGAGGACTGACTGCCATGAGGGAGGGAAGGGGAGAGGACTGACTGCCATGAGGGAGGGAAGGGGAGAGGACTGACTGCCATGAGGGAGGGAAGGGGAGAGGACTGACTGCCATGAGGGAGGGAAGGGGAGAGGACTGACTGCCATGAGGGAGGGAAGGGGAGAGGACTGACTGCCATGAGGGAGGGAAGGGGAGAGGACTGACTGCCATGAGGGAGGGAAGGGGAGAGGACTGACTGCCATGAGGGAGGGAAGGGGAGAGGACTGACTGCCATGAGGGAGGGAAGGGGAGAGGACTGACTGCCATGAGGGAGGGAAGGGGAGAGGACTGACTGCCATGAGGGAGGGAAGGGGAGAGGACTGACTGCCATGAGGGAGGGAAGGGGAGAGGACTGACTGCCATGAGGGAGGGAAGGGGAGAGGACTGACTGCCATGAGGGAGGGAAGGGGAGAGGACTGACTGCCATGAGGGAGGGAAGGGGAGAGGACTGACTGCCATGAGGGAGGGAAGGGGAGAGGACTGACTGCCATGAGGGAGGGAAGGGGAGAGGACTGACTGCCATGAGGGAGGGAAGGGGAGAGGACTGACTGCCATGAGGGAGGGAAGGGGAGAGGACTGACTGCCATGAGGGAGGGAAGGGGAGAGGACTGACTGCCATGAGGGAGGGAAGGGGAGAGGACTGACTGCCATGAGGGAGGGAAGGGGAGAGGACTGACTGCCATGAGGGAGGGAAGGGGAGAGGACTGACTGCCATGAGGGAGGGAAGGGGAGAGGACTGACTGCCATGAGGGAGGGAAGGGGAGAGGACTGACTGCCATGAGGGAGGGAAGGGGAGAGGACTGACTGCCATGAGGGAGGGAAGGGGAGAGGACTGACTGCCATGAGGGAGGGAAGGGGAGAGGACTGACTGCCATGAGGGAGGGAAGGGGAGAGGACTGACTGCCATGAGGGAGGGAAGGGGAGAGGACTGACTGCCATGAGGGAGGGAAGGGGAGAGGACTGACTGCCATGAGGGAGGGAAGGGGAGAGGACTGACTGCCATGAGGGAGGGAAGGGGAGAGGACTGACTGCCATGAGGGAGGGAAGGGGAGAGGACTGACTGCCATGAGGGAGGGAAGGGGAGAGGACTGACTGCCATGAGGGAGGGAAGGGGAGAGGACTGACTGCCATGAGGGAGGGAAGGGGAGAGGACTGACTGCCATGAGGGAGGGAAGGGGAGAGGACTGACTGCCATGAGGGAGGGAAGGGGAGAGGACTGACTGCCATGAGGGAGGGAAGGGGAGAGGACTGACTGCCATGAGGGAGGGAAGGGGAGAGGACTGACTGCCATGAGGGAGGGAAGGGGAGAGGACTGACTGCCATGAGGGAGGGAAGGGGAGAGGACTGACTGCCATGAGGGAGGGAAGGGGAGAGGACTGACTGCCATGAGGGAGGGAAGGGGAGAGGACTGACTGCCATGAGGGAGGGAAGGGGAGAGGACTGACTGCCATGAGGGAGGGAAGGGGAGAGGACTGACTGCCATGAGGGAGGGAAGGGGAGAGGACTGACTGCCATGAGGGAGGGAAGGGGAGAGGACTGACTGCCATGAGGGAGGGAAGGGGAGAGGACTGACTGCCATGAGGGAGGGAAGGGGAGAGGACTGACTGCCATGAGGGAGGGAAGGGGAGAGGACTGACTGCCATGAGGGAGGGAAGGGGAGAGGACTGACTGCCATGAGGGAGGGAAGGGGAGAGGACTGACTGCCATGAGGGAGGGAAGGGGAGAGGACTGACTGCCATGAGGGAGGGAAGGGGAGAGGACTGACTGCCATGAGGGAGGGAAGGGGAGAGGACTGACTGCCATGAGGGAGGGAAGGGGGGAGGACTGACTGCCATGAGGGAGGGAAGGGGAGAGGACTGACTGCCATGAGGGAGGGAAGGGGAGACGACTGACTGTCATGAGGGAGGGAAGGGGAGAGGACTGACTGCCATGAGGGAGGGAAGGGGAGAGGACTGACTGCCATGAGGGAGGGAAGGGGAGAGGACTGACTGCCATGAGGGGGGGAAGGGGGGAGGACTGACTGCCATGAGGGAGGGAAGGGGAGAGGACTGACTGCCATGAGGGAGGGAAGGGGAGAGGACTGACTGCCATGAGGGAGGGAAGGGGAGAGGACTGACTGCCATGAGGGGGGGAAGGGGGGAGGACTGACTGCCATGAGGGAGGGAAGGGGAGAGGACTGACTGCCATGAGGGAGGGAAGGGGAGAGGACTGACTGCCATGAGGGAGGGAAGGGGAGAGGACTGACTGCTATCACTCTCATTATCATTATAACAACTTTTATCATTATCTTCATTGTAATTATTGCTATTATTATTATTATCTTTATCATCACTATCGTTATCCTCCTTCTCCTCCTCATCATCATTATTATCATCATTATCATCACACTCATCATTATCACCATTATCATTATCATCATCACCATTATCATTATCATCATCAACATTACCATTATCATTACTGTAATTCATGTTTTCAATATGAATTAGGGTATAATAGTGGCGGCCGCAGTATTAGTACAGAAGTATTGGTAGCAAGAAGAGCAATAGAATTAGTAATAACGGTAGTAGTTGTCGATGCTGTTTTAGTGGAATTTTAGTAGTAGACGTACTACTACTACCAGAAGTAGACATACTACTACTACTAGTAGTAGACACAATAGAAATGGTAAAGTAGAAGTGGTCGTAGTAGTAATAGTAATAGTAGTAGTAGCAGTGGTAACGGTAGGAAAAATAAGAAAAAGCAATTATGCTCTAGTAGTCGTAATAGTAACAGCATTAGCAAGAGCAGATGTTAATAGGTGTTAATAGTGGTAATACTATCATCACTGTTAAAAGTATATCGAGCTTTAATTGCAGTGGAGAATGTCATAATCGTTCATAGTCTACCTCTTCCGGTTCATTACTCTGCCTATTCCTAGCTACTGTGCATTTTTGATATTGCATATTGCATAGTTGAACAGGATACCGACTTTCACACTTCCAATGGAGATCTGATACTGTAGCAATTGCCGAGGTCTTACTCAGTCCATTCCCTTTCAGAACGCCTGCAAAATGCGGCATGGAAATTCCCCGATGAATAAAGAAAGAGGTTGGCTTTGCAACAATAAAATTGAATGGTTGGAGAGAAGGACTCCCTCTATGCCGTTTGTAGCAGACAGTCTGCAACTGCTCTTGCAGAACCTTTCTGGGAACCAGTCAGAATCTTCCCATAAAGCCGTCAGCCTCTCCGAGAAAAAGAAGGTGCACCACAACCACGATTTTGGGAAATTTGTGTTCATATTTTTGGTCTGAGGAGAAACGTTACGTTGAGCGCCGCTGAGCTCACGACATCGTACAGCGGGCATCCAACGACTCCGCTTCGCTGCCAGACGCACGTCCACACACTC
>BOPN01000642.1:241284-246284 GCA_017312705.2 Penaeus japonicus
CAGAGCAAGGTGGTGCCGAGACCCTCAGCTTGAAGTCATCATTATCGATCCAGCAAACCAAACACCTCTAGCTGGTGGTGGTGATTGCGGTGGTGACTGTGCTGGTGACTGGCTGTTTGGATGATTGTGGTGTTGGCGGCTGAGGGGGGTTGTGGTGTTAAAGGTGATTGAGATGGTGACTGATAATTGCTTTGGCGACTGGTAGTGGTGATTGTGCTGGTGACTGTGCTAGTGACTGACTGTTTGTATGAATGTGGTGTTGGCGGTAGAGGGGATTTGTGGTTGTGACTAGATTGGTGATTGTAGTGATGACGGTGACTCAGTTGGTGATGGCAGTGGTGATAGAGGATAGGTTAGTGATTCCTTTGGCGTTATTGACTGGATCGGTTATTGCAGTGGTGAAGGTGATGGTGTTGGAGATTGTTGGCTGCAAGATATCAGTGCAACAGCAAAAGGATGAATCTTTGAGGTGAATTCGCACTAGTGATGACAAACGACCTATGTGGTTTCCAACGAGGTGATTAGTTGATGACTGTGGTTATGAATGTGGTGATTATGGAAATTTCCATGCATATTTGACTGCGAAAAGTGTGCTCAACTCTGCATTTTGCAAATATAGCCTTCATCATAAACAACAGCGAAATATACCAGCGATGAAAATAAACACAAACTTTGCGTCGACAATAATCGTTATGAAAGACAAAAAAAAAAAAAAAAAAAAAAAAAGTAAAAAAAAAAAAAAAAAAAAAAAAAAAAAAAAAATCCCCCCCCCCCCCCGAAAAAAAGTAATAGTAAAAATGATAAGCAAATAAATAAATAAATAAACCAAAAACAAAACAAAAGAAGTAATAGTCGTAAAAAAATAATAATAAAAAAATAATAGTAGAACACATTAAAGGATAGTGGAACCGACTGAGGTACGTAGATAATAGCAAGGACAGACTCGATTGGATAATCCGTTGGATTAGCAGTTTCATACTTTCGCATTGGATTATTTGTACAGATTAAGTGTGAGATTAAATGATACAGTGTACATGTGGCTTCATCAGAATTTCATCACTTGTTATATTAATTGTGTAGAGGGTATGGGAGCGTGATCACACTGTTACTGAGTACTGAGAGAGAGAGAGAAGGAGAGAGAGAGAGAGAGAGAGAGAGAGAGAGAGAGAGAGAGAGAGAGAGAGAGAGAGAGAGAGAGAGAGAGAGAGAGAGAGGGAGGGGGGGGGGAGAGAGAGAGAGAGAGAGAGAGAGAGAGAGAGAGAGAGAGAGAGAGAGAGAGAGAGAGAGAGAGAGAGAGAGAGAGAGAGAGAGAGAGAGAGAGAGAGAGAGAGAGAGAGAGAGAGAGAGAGAGAGAGAGGGGAGGAGAGAGAGGGGGGAGGGGGGGGGGGGGGGGGGGGGGGGGAGAGAGAGAGAGAGAGAGAGAGAGAGAGAGAGAGAGAGAGAGAGAGAGAGAGAGAGAGAGAGAGAGAGAGAGAGAGAGAGAGGGAGAGAGAGCGAGAGAGAGAGAGAGAGAGAGAGAGAGAGAGAGAGAGAGAGAGAGAGAGAGAGAGAGAGAGAGAGAGAGAGAGAGAGAGAGAAAGAGAGAGAGAGAGAGAGAGAGAGAGATAGACAGAGAGAAAAAGAGAGAGATAAAGAGAAAAAAAGAAAGAAAGAAAGGGAGATAGACAGACAGAGAGAGAGAAAGAGAGAGAGAGAGAGAGAGAGAGAGAGAGAGAGAGAGAGAGAGAGAGAGAGAGAGAGAGAGAGAAAGAGAAAAAAAGAAAGAAAGAAAGGTAGATAGACAGAGAGAGAGAGAGAGAGAGAGAGAGAGAGAGAGAGAGAGAGAGAGAGAGAGAGAGAGAGAGAGAGAGAGAGAGAGAGAGAGAGAGAGTAGTGATAGTAGTAGCGTTGCCGATGAAATTGATGGTGATATCAGTGATTATAATGATGGTATTATTGAGGATGCTGATGGCGTTAATAATGATGATGATGATGATGGTGATGATAATGATAAAGATGAAGATTGTGAAGATATTGATGATAATGGTGATGATGATGAATAGAATGATAATGATAATAATGTGAAGATAATGATGATAAATATGGCGATAAAGATATTGATAATTATGATGAGTGATGATGATGACGATGATGATAACAATAATGAGGAGGATAATAACAATAGTAATGATTAAGATAATAAAGTAACAAGAACCACAACGATAACAGTGATAACCATAACAGAAATTAATGAACAAACATATACATTTCACCTATTTCACCATTTCTTCCTTTTTTTCATCAGAATCCCCTAAAACGCATGATTAAATTCCTCTTGAGACTCAACCCCCCCCCCCCCCACACCATACCTCCAACCCCCCCTTCCCCCCTCCCACACCATACCTCCAACCACCCCCCTCCCCTCTCACACGACCCCCCCCCACACCATACCTCCAACCTCCCCCTCCCCCCAACCCCCTCCCTCCCCCCAACCCCCCCCCCCCTCTCCTCCCCTCCCCCCTTCCCTTCGCCCTTGAAGTCACGATATTCGCATCCTTTTCCACTCATTACCGTCCCTTCATGGCAGCTTCGAGGAGGAGGCTATGGTATAATCAGCGCCCTTCTTGTGGCACTGCTGGGAGAGGACAGGGTGGCCCTCTTTGAGCCTATTGTAAGACTCATCAGCTGATTGCTACGCTTAATAAACGGGTTCGTTGTTAAGGGTTTTCATTAAAGGGCTGTTTCGAATGGGTCGTTACGAATTTTGGGGGTGGGTGGGTGGTGGGTGGTGAGTGGGGGGTGGGTGGGTGGTGGTGAGGGGGGTGGGTGGTGGTGAGGAGGGTGGTGGTGGTGAGGGGGGTGTTGGTGGTGAGGAGGGGGTGGTGTCGGGGGGGGGGGGTAGTGAAGTCATGATTAGCTCTTCGTCAAAGAGGTATTGGTCATACGTAGGTGGGAGCGAATCTTGATATCTTTGGATTTGATTAATCTTTGAAGAATGTTATGTCCTTTGGTGTTGTCTTATTATTATTATTATTATTATTATTATAATTATTGTTATCATCGTTATCATTACTATTATCGTTATTATTTTTGTATTATCATTGTTATCCTTATTTTCATTATTATTTCTTTTTATCATTATCATTTCTTGTCATTATCATCATTATCATGTTTATTATTGTTTTTCCTTGTCTTTGTATCTTTTTCCCATTTCTCTCTGTGTCTGTCTCTCTCTCTCTCTCTCTCTCTCTCTCTCTCTCTCTCTCTCTCTCTCTCTCTCTCTCTCTCTCTCTTCCTCTCTCTCCCTCTCTCTCAATACATCCGTTTCGCCCCATCCATCACATTATCAATCTCTCTATCCATCCCTCTCTATCTATCCCCCCATGCCTGTGTAAACCAGACTGAATATCTATCTCTCTCTCTCTGGCAGTTTCTCCTCTGATGTGTTCTCTTTCCACCCGACTACAGCTGGTCCTGCTAATCTTGCATTGCTAGTGAAAGTCATCGTTCGAGAGCCGTAGAGTTGAAGTTGCATGAAGAGGAGTCTGTATTTACGGCCGTTGGTTCATGCAAATGCAGAACCCCGGAGAAACTGTAACTGAGGTTGGAGTGTCTATTGAACAACAATGGGCGCTGGAACAACATAGGTGGAAGCAACATGTGTAGGAGTTATTTTATTTTTTTCCCTTTAAGTGTACAAATTTTCTCTTTCTGTCTGTCTGTCTCTCTCGCTTTCGCTCTCGCTCTCGCTCTCGCTCTCTCGCTCTCGCTCTCTCTCTCTCTCGCTCTCGCTCTCTCGCTCTCTCTCTCTCTCTTACTGTCTCCCTCTCTCTCTCCTTCTCTCTCTTTCTCTCTCTCCCTCTCTCTCTCTCTCTCTTTCTTTCTTTCTCTCTCTCTCTCTATCTTTCTCTCTCTCACATATACTCACTGCATGTGCGTGTCTGTTTGTTTTTGTTTCTGTCTCTTTCTATCTTTCTCTTTCTTTCGGTCTCTATTCCGCTCCCCCATTCTGTGATCTCGCTTTCTCTCCCAACCTGTTTACCTCTTCAACCTTTCCTTCCATCCTCTCTCTCTCTCTCTCTCTCTCTCTCTCTCTCTCTCTCTCTCTCTCTCTCTCTCTCTCTCTCTCTCTCTCTCTCTCTCTCCCTCTCCCTCTCCCTCTCCCTCTCCCTTTCCCTTTCCCTCTCCCTCTCCCTCTCCCTCTCTCTCTCTCTCTCTCTCTCTCTCTCTCTCTCACTCTCCCTCGTCCTCCCAATCCCCCCCCCTTTTTTTTCCCCTTCATCCCTCAACATGTATTCCGACCTGAACCCCATCCACCCCCTACCCACCCCACCCCACCCCAACCCCCTCAACCCCCCCGAAGGAAAACACCTCCGCTTGGAGAGCCAATTCAAGCTTTAATCTGCGAGGTCGCGCTTTCGGCTGAGCAGGTGATTCTTAGGCCCAAATTTGACGCGAATGTTTGTGAACGGCGTAAACACACTTAGGTAATTGACAGCTTTACGGGGTGTCTAAAGTGTTGTCGGGGTTCGAGGTGCTTGCGTGTGAAGTCGTTTGTTATTTTTTCTTGTTTTGCTTGTGATGTCTTTTGGATTTTGCTTCTTCCTTGTTCGTTCCTCTTTTGGTGTTTATTGCTGATCTGTGCACTTCCTTGGTGATATGTCTTTTTTTCTTATTTTCTTTTTTTTTCTCTCTCTCTCTTTTTTTTCTTCTTTGTTCTTTTCTTGTGTTTCTTTCTTTTCATATTATCTTTTCTTTTTTCTTATCTATCTCTTTTCTTCTCATCTTTTTCTTTTTTCTTATTTATCTCTTTTCTTCTTATCTTTTCTCGTTTTTTCTGTCATTCCCTAATTTTCTCTTCTTCCTTATCATTTTCACAATTCATCTTTTTCTTAATAAAAAAAATAAATAAATATATAAAAGAGGATATTATTTCCTTACTTTACTCACTTAGTTCCTTCGTTTAGGGAGGGGGGGGGGGTGACTCCTCTTCCTTTCATAGCCTCTTCCCTTCTCTTTCA
>BOPN01000642.1:268784-278784 GCA_017312705.2 Penaeus japonicus
AAAAAATCTTTCTAAGCTAACTCCTTTGACCGAAAATAGTTTCAATGTCCTTTCTAGATTTTACCTCCAAAGTTTGACGTTATGTGCATATGGTTTGAATTGACTTCTTAGGTTGAATCTTGTCACTATTTGCATTAATGATTTTGATTTTTGGTTCTTAATTATTTCGCAATGTGCATAGAACGTCCCTTACAGAATGAAGGGCATTATCCCAATAACGAAACAATAATAAAGTTAATGATGATATTACTAATAATAGTGATAATAAATTCTAACTTCATCTTGCAAAAATACCAAATATAAAAAGAAAAAAAATCAAATGGTTGCTCAATCATTTTCATTCATAGCTGCCCCCGAGAAACAATATTGTTCAAAACCTCTGACATCCCCCCCTCCCCTTGCCCACCAGCCCCCTCCCCATCCTGCAGTCCCTGACCCCCAACCCCTCCCCCTACTAATGCCCTCTCTCTGCCTCCTTCGAAAGCTAAGAACAAAGAGACTGGCGTACAAGTCAAGTGATCTTTTCCAAACGACTTAACACCAAGCGATTTCAGAAGCCAAACATTTCAAAACTTCTTGCGTCCAGATTCTGCAGCTTTTTGATATTTTAACTTACGAATATTTTAAATTCTAAAGGAATTTCGGATTATCTTTTTCTTTTTTTTTTCTCTCTCTCTCTGTCTTCCAAAATGCAATTGTTAAGTTTGGTGAGAGAATATCCAACGTGTTATTGCACCATTCATTAAAGCAATTTCTATTCTAAAGATCCGAGACTCTATGTGTTTCATAGATAATTAGAATTTCTAATCATCATGAGTTTCCAAAATGTCATATATTTCAATTACTAAAACTATAACTAATCCATCCATGAAATTGTTCCAATAGTTTATATGATTGAAAGAAAACGCACACACAAGCACACCAGGAACTTAAACAGAATACAAAGGAAATAGATTAATTCCTCTTTTTTTCGTGTCGTTTTTTTTACTATAATTTCATATTTCAATTCTATTACGAGAGAAAAAGAGATAGAGAGAAAGAGGTACAGATAGAGACAGGCAGCCAACCATCCAGCCACCTACATAGGCAGCCAGCCAGCCAGACAAATAGACAGCGAGACAAAGAGAAAGACAGACAGAAACAGAGAAAGAGAGACAGAAAGCTACCCATCCATCCAATCAGACAAACAGACAGAGAAAGAGAGACAGAGAAACAGATAAAAAAAACACCCACCCACCCTGTCAGACAGACACACAGATAGAGAGACTGAGACAGACATATATAGATAGAGACAGATATCCACCCACTTAGCCAGACAGACTGAGAGACAGAGACAGACGGACAGAAAGCCACCCACCGAGCCAGACAGACAAACAGACAGAGAGGCAGAGACAGACAGACAGATTATAGAAACAGACAGCCACCAACCGAGCCAGACAGACAAACAGACAAACAGACAGAGAGACAGAGACAGACAGCCACCCACCTAGCCACCCAGACAGAGAGACAGAGACAAACAGACATAGAGACAGAAACAAACAAACAGACAGACAGCCACCCACCTAGCCACCCAGACAGAGAGACAGAGACAAACAGACAGACAGCCACCCACCAAGCCAGACAGACAGAAAGACAGAGACAAACAGACAGCCACCCACCTAGCCAGACAGACAGAAAGACAGAGACAGACAGGCAGCCACTCACCTAGCCACCCAGACAGAGAGACAGAGACAGAGACAAACAGACAGACAGCCACCCACCTAGCCAGAGAAACAGAGACAGAGACAGACAGACAGCCACCTAGCCAG
Organism: Penaeus japonicus; assembly: GCA_017312705.2. Classification (NCBI taxonomy): domain Eukaryota; kingdom Metazoa; phylum Arthropoda; class Malacostraca; order Decapoda; family Penaeidae; genus Penaeus; species Penaeus japonicus. The sequence continues at coordinate 270,593 of BOPN01000642.1, forward strand.
ACAGACAGAGAGACAGAGACAGACAGACAGCCATCCACCTAGCCAGACAGACAGAAAGGCAGAGACAGACAGACAGCCATCCACCTAGCCAGACAGACAGAGAGACAGAGACAAACAGACAGACAGCCACCCACCCACCTAGCCACCCAGACAGAGAGACAGAGACAAACAGACAGACAGCCACCCACCTAGCCAGAGAAACAGAGGCAGAGACAAACAGACAGACAGCCACCCACCTAGCCAGAGAAACAGAGACAGACAGACAGCCACCCACCTAGCCAGACAGACAGAAAGACAGAGACAAACAGACAGACAGCCACCCACCTAGCCAGAGAAACAGAGACAGACAGACAGCCACCCACCTAGCCAGAGAAACAGAGACAGAGACAGACAGACAGCCACCCACCTATCCAGACAGACAGACAGAAAGACAAAGACAGACAGACAGACAGCCACCCACCTAGCCAGACAGACAGAGAGACAGAGACGGTCAGGCAGAGAAAGAGAGCGAAAAGCGAGGCCGGCAAGAGGAAGCCAACACGTCTGACCTTAAGCTTACTCTCGCTGCAGGAAGCGACCTCCGGGAATTGTCCTTTACGACGCGTACTCACACGATCAGACCATCACACACGCACATGAAGGAATACTTACACACGCGCACACAGGGGAATACTTACTCTCACTTATATAGGGGAATACCTACATCTGCAAGGGGATACTTACACACACACACACACACACACACACACTCACAAGGGAGTACCTACACACGCATAGAAGGGGAATACTTACATACGCGAATGCTTACACACACACACTCACAACGGAATACCTACACACACGCACATAAGGAAATACCTATACACACTCACACAAGGGAATACCTGCATACACTCAAATAACGAAATATCCATACATATGCACAAAAAGACACCCAACGATACACTCAAAAAACATGTACATATTAACAATAACAACACACATGTATACACAATGGAATATACACCTACATTTTTAAACCTACGCATACACGCACAAAATGAAATACATACAAACATGTGTACATGAGAATACTTACACAGACGCACGCACATCAATGTAGTCACATTTATAGTTATTTGCTCCAATACATGTGAAATATTCAATCAAACATTTTGCACAAAAGCAAGCAAAATGGGTATGTCTGCATGCACTAACTATCTAAACACGCACACAAAGGTCAATGTTCAGAGAGTCTTTTTAAAAGAAAGAAAAGGATATCAAAGAAGTGATAGTAAGGATAATGATGATAAGAATAATAGTGATGATAATGGTCATGATGATTGATGATTATTAGGATAAAAAAGATAATGATAATGATGATGTTGATGATGAGGGTGATTAGGATGATGATGATGATGATGATAATGATGGTGATGATGAGATGATGATGATGATGGTGATGACTGGTGAGGATGATTTTGATGATGATGCTGAATGAGGATGATAATAATGATAATGATCATTATTATGATGATCATAATAGTAATGATAATGATAATGTGAATAACAATAATAATGATAATAAATAGAACAATGATAATAATGATAAAAAGAACAATAAATGTGGTAATAATGATAACAGTAATAGAAAAAAATTCCTTCTCTGGGTACGCAGCGGGACCTCCCCCCACCCCCACCCCCACCCCTTCTCTATCCCTTCATCCACTCGCCCAGTTGCCCATCCGTCCCAAAATCATAACAATGAATATGCATAAGCTGCAATAATCCTAAGATCAAATTGGGACGTACCGGTAAGTGATAAACGATGTATGGTAATTTGTAAGTGATTTTGAATGGCAACCTTTAATCTTGTGTTTTCCTTTCGTTATAGGACTTTCTCTCTCTTTCTTTCTCTCTCTCTCTCTCTCTCTCTCTCTCTCTCTCTCTCCCTCTCTCTCTCTCTCTCTCTCTCTCTCTCTCTCTCTCTCTCTCTCTCTCTCTCTCTCTCTCTCTCTCTCTCTCTCTCTCTCTCTCTCTCCCCCTCCCCCTCTCTCTCTCTCTCTCTCTCTCTCTCTCTCTCTCTCTCTCTCTCTCTCTCTCTCTCTCTCTCTCTCTCTCTCTCTCTCTCTCTCTCTCTCTCTCTTCCCTCTCTCTCTCCATCTCTCTTCCCTCTGTCTCTCCATCTCTCTCTTTCTCTCTCTCCTCTCTCTCTCTCTCTCTCTCTCTCTCTCTCTCTCTCTCTCTCTCTCTCTCTCTCTCTCTCTCTCTCTCTCTCTCTCTCTCTCTCTCTCTCCCTCACTCTCTCTCTCTCTCTCTCTCTCTCTCTCTCTCTCTCTCTCTCTCTCTCTCTCTCTCTCTCTCTCTCTCTCTCTCTCTCTCTCTCTCTCTCTCTCTCTCTCTCTTTCTCTTTCTCTCTCTCTCTCTCTCTCTCTCTCTCTCTCTCTCTCTCTCTCTCTCTCTCTCTCTCTCTCTCTCTCTCTCTCTCTCTCTCTCTCTCTCTCTCTCTCTTTCTCTCTCTCTCTCCATCCCTCTTCCCTCTGTCTCTCCATCTCTCTCTCTCCTTCGCCTCTTTTCCCTCATCCATTTGCAGTCTCTCCACACTCTTCCTCGTCATTAATTCTAATTTTAGTTGTTCTCTTTCACTATCACTCTCTTCCTCCTTTCGTACCTACTTGTCTTCCACTTCAGCCTAACCAAGTCTCTTCTTCTCTTTCTCTTTCACTTCCTCCCCCCCTCTACAATATCCCCTTCTTCCAATCTTCCTTTCTGTTCCTCTACTTTATTATCCCTTCTAATCCATCCTTCTCCTTTCATTTCTTCCAGTGTCCTCTCAAGCCGGATTCTGCTCTTGTTCCCCTTTTGCTTTCCTTTCCCCTTCCTTCGGTCTCTCCTTTTCTTGTTTCTCTTCCACCTAATCTATCCTTCAATTTCTTCTCCGCTTTCTTTTCCATTTCATCCTTCTTTAATCTCTCTTTCTCCCTCTTCTTCTCTTCATTCTTCCTACAGTCTCTCCACATCCTTTGTTACTCTCTATTTATCCTTCTCTCTACCTATCCCCTTTGTCTTCCATTTCATCTTCCTTCAATCTTTCCTTCTTCTTCTCTTCCTTTCCATTCTCTTTCAGTCTTCCCATCTCCTTCTCCATCACTTTATCGATTCTACAATCCCCCATATCCTTTTTTCTTTTTGTCATTTTCAATCTCCTCTCCTCTTTCTCCTCCTCCTCCTCCTCCTTCAACTCCGTCTTCCCTCCCTCCTCCATCCCATCCTCCTTCAACCTCCCCTTCCTCTTCTCTTCCTCCTTACCCATCCTACAACCACTCCATCCCATCCTCCTTCAACCACCCCTTCCTCTTCTCTTCCTCCTTACCCATCCTACAACCACTCCATCCCATCCTCCTTCAACCACCCCTTCCTCTTCTCTTCCTCCTTACCCATCCTACAACCACTCCATCCCCTTCCCCATCCTCCTTTCTCCCTTCTATCCCTTCTCCTCCTCTCTTTCCCTCCTTCCTCGCCCCGTCTGCTTCGGTTCCCAATATCCCAGCGAAACATAACAAAATATAGGCTGACATTTATCATAATAAACCTCACCTTTACCTCACGAAGCGCGACTGCAGAAAGCCATTTGCCTCTTGTCCTCTCTCTTTATATCTTCCTTTCATCATGCCTTTTCCCGTACCTCTTTTGTATTTCTTGCTGTATTTGCTGGTCTTGTGTATTCATATAAGTCTGATAACAGGAGTGTCATTATTTATTCGTTTATTCAAATTCTTGTTTCACCCTTTATATCTAGCGATATATTGGTCAATCATTATTATTTTTTCATTACTAGTACTACTGTTATCATTATTATCATTATTATTATTATCATTAATATTATTGATATCTTTGGCATTATTATCGTTACTATTATTAGCATCATTATTATCATTATCTTTATAACAAGCATTATAAGTATCATAATCATTATCATTATTATAATTATTATAATTTTCATCATTATCAGTATTATCATCATCATACTATCATTATCATCCTTTTTATCATTGTTGTCATCATTATAATCATTTATCATATCATTGTTCCTGCTGTTCTCTCTATTACCATCATAATCATCTCTCTCTCTCTCTCTCTCTCTCTCTCTCTCTCTCTCTCTCTCTCTCTCTCTCTCTCTCTCTCTCTCTCTCTCTCTCTCACGCACACACATTTTTTTCCCTCTTTCTTTCTCCCTTTCTTTTTTATCTGTGTATCTATATATCTATCCAATATTCTCTCTTTTTTTCTTTATCTCCCTTTCTCTCCCTTCTTTTCTTTTCCGTCATTTACTAACACGCACAAAACACACACACACACACACACACAAACACACACACACGCAAGCAGGATCTCTCTCAAACACGGAAATACACACGAGCACAAAACCCTCCCACGCTGTCCCCTTTGTTGCAGGAACACGTCCATCACTCGCCGATGATTGCAAAGAAATCGGCCGTAAGATTGCAGGTTTATGCATATTTTTCTCCCTGTTGCAAAATCCAGCCCAATTGCAATATCGAGTACTTCAAGCGAGAGATAAAAGGGGAAAGAAGTACTTATGCACTATAGAAGTGCAACTGTAAGGTTTGGATAAAGCATTTATAAGTATTCATAAACTTAATTATGAATTATGATAATAAAAGATCTCGATAAACTGTATCTGTTGATAGACGTATACAGTCAGTAAACTAATGGGCAAATGGGAGAATTAATGAGTATAAAAGAGAACGGCAATAACTACACCACAACCACCTAGTGTGTAAAGATAAAAGGCGAAATTACGCCTTTGTTAACTTTGGCATTTGGGATCAATTTCCCATAGCATGACAAAGAGGCAAAGGGGGTTCAGAGTTACACACGCACGATAGTATTTAGTTACATATTCTAATTTCTTTTATACACACGTTTTCTTTTCTTCACTCTCTCTATTTTGCCTTCTATTTGATAAAGACGATATGGTGAGAATGATGTTAACAAAGGGAAAGAATATAAGAAAGATGGTACTAATGAAAATGATGATAATGACACCTCTGATGATAAACAGAATGGATATGAAACCAAAATCATATCACTATCAATTATAAATTAAATCGAGCACATCAAATTCTTCAACGAAGACTACCACCATTCGGATATCATAGTCTACAAATGCAATAACGTTACTAACTTCCCCTATATTTCATTACAGAGGAAGTTAGATATTAAACCACACAACAACCAACTACTAAACTAGTTTCCTTCATGAATACCAACTGGCTGTAACAGACTCACAAACTCAACGAGGTCAACGATAATATGAAGTCCTAGGAAGACTCATCTCTTTGTTATTGATGTTGCAATTGTTGTTGCTGTTGTTGTTGTTGTTTTCATTAACTTCGATCAGGTTCTACAAAGATATGATTCCATTCGGGTCGGTCTCTTAGAAACCGTATATTTCAAGTAATTCGATTTGGTCACACGTTCTAAATTACTTTAAATTATCTTGCTTTTTTCTTAATATGTTTATTCATATCGTTCATCTTCGTGAATAGACCGAACTGAAAGGACATTACACATCAAGAATAAAACAAGTCAATAAAAGAAGAAGAAGAAGAAAAGAAAAGAAAAAAAAGACGAAAGATGCTGTCTCAGGGTCATATGGAGTCATCGTATCCCTTGGAAATGACAGTAACATTTCAAAAACATGAAACCCTCCATCTCCATCATTACTCTTTTCATCGGAGACCGAAAGCTTTTGAATTCCCAATCAGAGAGAACTAGGATTGTGAGTGTAGATCCTTCCCTTTTTTCCCTCTGTATTCTTCTTCTTCATATCCTTCCTCTTCTTTTTTCTTTTCTGTCTGTCTGTCTCTTTCTTTCTTTCTCTCTCTCTCTCTCTCTCTCTCTCTCTCTCTCTCTCTCTCTCTCTCTCTCTCTCTCTCTCTCTCTCTCTCTCTCTCTCTCTCTCTCTCTCTTTCTGCCTATCTCTACATCTACCTTTATCTATTCATATATCTGTCTATCTACTTATTTACCTATCCGTAGTTTCTATCCTCTCTCTCTCTCTCCTTCTCTCTCTCTCTCTCTCTCTCTCTCTCTCTCTCTCTCTCTCTCTCTCTCTCTCTCTCTCTCTCTCTCTCTCTCTCTCTCTCTCTCTCTCTCCCCCGCTTTCCCCTCCACCTCTCTCTCCCTCCCTCTTCCTTTTTCTTTCTCTCTTGAAGGAGAAATACCACACCGGTCTACTTGCTGTCTAGCCGCTTCTGCAATATCCACACTGGAGGCCAAATGTTCTGAAAAGACCCGGTTTGCGACCCGGTTTTATTGGCGAGGACGTCTTGCTCTCCTGGGTAGGTCCGGGTCTAGTTGTTGGCTTAAAGAAGGAAGGCCCTTTCTTGAGGTCAGCGCTGGCTAAGGACAAAGGAGGGTCACTTAAATGATAGCCATAACGCTAAGGTTATTTAGTTTTATTCAAAGATTGTTATTTAGTTTAGTTTTGCGAATTTTATCTCTTGTCGGCAATTGCATTAAGAATTAGTTTTCATTATGATCTTATAATCATTTTATTTTAGCATAGTTTTACTGTTACAAGAATTGTAACACATGATTTCTTTCTCCGACTATTTTTCTTTTTTTTTTTTCTTTTTATTCCCTCCCGTTCCTCTTCATTTCCATCTACTTGATAAATCCATCTTCATTTTCTTTATCCCCCCCAATTCTCTTCCCCTTATCCTTCTCTTTTCTCAGTCTATCTTTTTCTTTCCCTCCCTGCCCTTCTCCTTTCTTCTTTCCTTGATCTCCTCCCTTCTCCCCGACCTCAATATCCTCCTTTTTTCCTCCTTCTCCTTCCTTCCCTCCCCTTCCCTCAACCCCTGTCCTCTCTCTGGAAACCTCATACGTAACAGTTCAGTGTCTCCCTAGATACCTTCTGCCTTTAATTTTTCCCCTTCTTTTCTTCTTTCCTTCCTTCCCTCTCCCTCTTCTTCTTTCCTTTTTCATCATTTCTCCTTTTTCTATTTCATTTCCTATTTCTCCCCTTCCTCTTCCTCTTCCTCCTCCTTCATGTCTAGATAATTTTCCTTTTTTTTCTCCTCTCCCCCCTTTTCCTTTTCTTCCTCTTCTTCCTCAATTCTCCTCCTTCTCCTCATTTTATTATATTTCTTCCACTCTTCCTCCTCCTCCTCTTCCAGTTCCTCTCCTCCCTCCTTCTCCTCCTCTGCTTCCTACTTCTTGTCTAAATATTTCTCCTACATTTTTCCTCTCCTCCCTCCTCCTTTTCTTCCTCCTTATCCTCACTTTACCTCCTTCCTTCACTTTCTTCCTCCCTCCTCCACATCCTCTACTCCCTCCATCTCCTCCTCTCCCACATCTCCCTCCTTCAATCCCCATCACAACTCCCACTTCAAAACCTTCCTTTTTTCTCCCGTTCCTCTCTCTCTCTAGAAATCTCCCATCTAGCTTTCCTCGGTGTCTCCCTCGATACCTAAGTTGGCTGAGGAGATTCTAGAGACGACCTAAAGCATCCAAACGCGTCCTTCGGGCAATTGCAAAAGAAGAGCGGTGTGTCTCGAGGCTGCGTTGGGAATTGCATGAGGCGGTTTTGTCGCTCGGACTTGTAAGAAAAAAAGGAGGGGGTGGGGGGGGGGGCAGGGGTGCAAGAATAAGGAAGAGGGAGAGAGAAAAAGAAAGTGGATGTGGAGGGTGGACAGGAGGGAGGGAGGGATGGAGGAGGGAAAGAGGGAGAGAAACAGAGAGAGAGAGAGAGAGAGAGAGAGAGAGAGAGAGAGAGAGAGAGAGAAAGAGAGAAGAAACTATAGATAGGTAGATAAGTAAATATACAGATATATGAATAGATAAGGTAGATGTAAAGACAGGCAAAGAGAGAGAGGAGGGGGGGAAAGAGAGAAAGAGAGAGAGAGAGAGTGAGAAGTTAATACATAGAGAGAGAGAGAGAGAGAGAGAGAGAGAGAGAGAGAGAGGATCATCATATTTTCTAGGGGGCAACAAATTTTCTGTGGAAGTCTTCTTCGGAAAGATTTCTGAAGTGTGTGTGTGTCTGTGTGTGTGTGTGTGTGTATGAAATAAGTCCGTTAGTAGACAAAAAAGTTACAGTAAGCCTTTTCCTCTTTGTGGCTCTTCCTATCTCTTTTTTTTCTACTTACTGCCTTTGAATATATTTATGCATGTTTACGTCT
>BOPN01000642.1:298784-301284 GCA_017312705.2 Penaeus japonicus
TTGTGTATTTTCTGGCCTTATTATTCGGTATATTTGTTTAGACCCTTCTTTCAAAAAATGATATCCCGTGTAAAAACGGACAAACTCTACGGGTATAGCCCGCCCGGTTTCAACTATCTTTGGTGTCCAAACTAAGTCATTTATTTCCGCGATATTTTTAGTTTCGTCTCTCTCTCTCTCTCTCTCTCTCTCTCTCTCTCTCTCTCTCTCTCTCTCTCTCTCTCTCTCTCTCTCTCTCTCTCTCTCTCTCTCTCTCTCTCTTTCTCTCTCTCTCTCTCTCTATCTCTATCTCTCTTTCTCAGTGTGTCCTTCACTTGATATTACACACTCATTTAATAATTTTCAATATACACGCCAATCCTGTCTTTTTATTCATTGGAATATGGCAAAGGCTCTTATGAAGCTATTAATCTGTTAATGTGAGAATTAGTAGTGAAAAGTCATGGTTGACTGCCATTTTTAGCCCAAGATTAACGGGGAAGGAAAACGATTCGGCAACTTTCAATGCATTTTGTGATCATGCAGATTCCCCCAGAAAAAAATAAAAAATCAGTTTAGCTCAATTCATCAATAGCCGACTCCTGCACTCCATCACTCACCACTCCAATAATTTTATCACTCGCCCCTCCATTAACTTCATTAAACCATCGACTTTATCACTTGTCATTCCATTAATCGCCCATACCAGGCAAGCCACCAAATACCTATAAAGTTTTACTTACGTCCCTTAATTTTTCTTCCCTTATCTCTGCTTGCTTGTTATCTCATATAAGCGATAGAATGAATAGATTGCGAATATATATAGATGAATAAGGAGCTCATAAGAAGTAAGGTCGAGGCTGAGAGAAAGATGGTACTGGTTAAAGAGATGAAGATGACATGAGATGTTAAAGGAGAAGTAAAGTGGATAAAAGAAAGATAACGATGAAATACATCGTGACTGATCTAAGAGGAAAATGACATACCTATTTCTTAAATAAGACATATAGCAAGATAAAACTAGGTTCAGAATTGCAGCAAAACATCAATGGTAACCAGGACGTAACCTGCAATGTAAGTTTTTCTTTTTTTTTCTCCATTCTTATTCAGTTGCCCCTCAAGTGCTTGCACAAGGCTAAGCCACAAAATCTCTCACAAGGTTTAAGTTCATGAATATTCATTCCCAATTCCTCTTCCAAGAAATATCAGAACGAAGATGCGGTACATTACATGCATTCTTAACATTACTACTGATGTCATACATCATATGCATTATTATGTACAACTATATCATGGTATATATAAACACAATTATACACGCTATACATTGCGTGTATTCTTACAAACAATCATCATTACATACATTATGTGATATATGTCCTGTTATATAAAATATATAACATATGTATCATTGAATATATTATGTAAAGCCTTTACTGTATAAAATACCTATTATACACATTTTTCATATCAATTATCCTATATTCAAACAATCGACCAAAACAAGAAAATACTCTGGGCTGAGAGAACTTCACCAGGCGGAGGACGCTTAAACACGTAAGGTCTATGTTCAACAAAAGAAGCATAGCAGAATGACCGTAATGGGTGCGACGATAATTGTCGGCCCGAGTTCAATAATGCAGAGTACATTGCGAACTCAGCCAGGTGTGCTGGTTGGTCCATTAACCTTTGTAATTAGAAACGTTGCTCACACATGCACGAGTAGACGCACTATTGCATAATGCAGGCCAAGGACTTGTGTGACCTTGCCTGTATGAAGCATAGAATTTAAAAATTACATTGTTCTTGCAGTTGATTTAATATCCGTTTGCATGGGATCTGTTTTAACGATTTTAATTAATTCTTTTTCCCCCTTTTTAGGCTAATGTTATAGTTATCATTATCATTATCGTCATCATTGTCATCATCATTCGACTGTTTCACTGTTACCCCTTTCGTTACTTGGAACTATTGAACAAAAAGCATGAACAAAATATCTATTAAAATTAACCTAATGGTCAAAAAGTTCTTTCTTTCTGCAACGGTTTCCCTAAAGGTCAATTTCCTTTACACAGATAGACATGCTCAATACCATAGATAAGCATAAATTGTATGTCATATAACATCTTAACCAAGCAATCAAAAATTCTCTCAAATGAACCATACACGTCAAAATATCTTGAATATTCTCACTTACACAAAGGAATTTTTTCTCTAAGAACAATGAAAATCTGAATGGTGAAAATAACTGAATCATCAGTGTTGTCATTTTGATGACATTAATGATAACAAGAAAAGTAACATTCATTATAATAATGATAATGATAGTAATAATGATATTGATGATTATGATCAGTATCAATGATAGTTATATTCTGTTATCATAATCATCATTAGTATTATCATCATTATCATTACCATTAGTAGGTGTTTTTGCTATTGTCATCATTATCATTATCAATATCATTAACATCATTATCATTTACATTACTATTATCATTATTATCAGCATTGCTTTTAT
>BOPN01000642.1:320241-322741 GCA_017312705.2 Penaeus japonicus
TTCTTGATCTTATAGTATGCAATTTTCCTCATTGATATCATAGTGCAACATTTCATTCATGGACTTATATCCTTCAATGCAGACATGAACGTAAAGTGTCATTCACAAACAAGGAAGAAAATCGTTTATTCACTGACATAAAGAGTTCCAAAAACATAGACTGTAATTACATTTCCTATTCAATCTAGCTTTAAGATCCACTTCTAGATCCTGAATGAAATCGCAGATCAAAAAGGACATCAGCTCCCGGCAGATTAAAAATTAAACGTTAATTAGGCAAGCAAATCAGAAGAAGAAGAAAAAAAGAAAAAAGAAAAAAAAGGCTTCTACCCTTTTTTAAGCTCTCACTTCTTCCATGAAATTCCTCGAGTGTTGACTCTTTTTGTTTGCAATAAGCATTTTCACTTCTTTCATTTCCGGCAGATGAATAAATCTCAAATATGTTGTCTCTTTCAGTATTCGTTTTGCAAATTATCATTTTTGATAATTCGTCTCTTCTTTGTTGCCGAAACAATGACATCAGTAAATGCAATACCACTGAAAACTCTACGGTATTTGCCTTATTTCAGCACAACTTAATTCACGGCTTTATATGCTTTCTCATCATATCTTCTTGTTATGAGATGACTCACATGTTGAAATGAAAGGTGACTTGACATAAAATAGCTATGATATGTGAAGATAGTTAACATATTTATTGCCATTGTCGATATCCCTGTATGTTAATGCCTTTATTGAAGTTGCATTGTTTCCTGCAATACTTTATAAATACATTTCTCATTGATCGCCTTCCCGACAATTATCAGGCTATCTGCCAACTCCTCCCCCCCTTGCGCCACCCCCCCCCCCCTCCCCTCCTAAATTCCGTTCTCTCCAATCGCCAAATTTCTCACCACCTGTCATTGCTCTCTCTCTCCTGTCTGCCCACTTCCTTTCTCTTTTTTTCTCTCTTTTCCTCAGCCTTCTTACCATCCCTCTCCCCCCGGGGGGGAGTGTAAAGGAGGAGATCATGGGGGTGAGAGGAGGAGAATGGAAAGAGAAAAGAGAGAGGGAGTTGGTAAAGAAAAAGGGAGGAGAAAGGGGGAGCCCCCTCCGTCCCCTTTACCTCCCTCCCCTGCTTCCCTCTCCTCTCAGCCGAGAATAGCGAGGTGGCCATTAGAAGTCCAAGTCTCCACTACTTGCTTGCCTGCTTGCTTGCTTGCTTGCTTGCCTGCTTTTACCTGACTTTAGATTTTCAGTCACGTCACGCCCTTAGAGCCAGCGAAGGAGGTCGTGACGATGGCTCGAGGGGTGGGTTGGAGCCAGGGGGGAGGGGGGGGAGATAGAGTGGTGGTGGTGGTGAGGGGGGGGCCTCAAGGTGCGTGATTGGCCGGGTGAGAATCGCTTGAGGGAGTGGAGGGGTTGGAGGGGTTGGAGGGGTGATGGAGAAGGGGGGAAGGGCTGAGGCATGGTTTGAAGAGGCATTTTAACTTTCGTTTGTTGGGGATCGACAAGGTTACGGTGTCACTATGGCTTAGGCTAAGCCAATGGGGTCTTAGTTAGAGATTTCGTCAAAAGGCAAACAGATCATTACAAATATGAAGTAAATATCAACTTTCCTTTCCCTTTGTTTATTCTTTCATCTATGAAAAAATGAAGAAAATCATACAACACTTTCTCTCTCATATATGACTCACTAGGATTAATTTGATTTTCACATTCTCTCTTTTCTTAAGTGGAAATAACCAACTTTAAATAAGTGTTATGTGTTGTCTCTATCTCTATGTTTCGACTCAATGTCTTAAGACTTCTATGCAACAATCTAATTTCTTTGGATTCACCATCTCTGTTGTTTGGGGTTTTATACTGAATAAGAGATTGAAATCTAAAAGGATATTGCATATTTACCCAAAGAGTATTTAATAAAAGGATATTCTAGGGGCTAACCATGATGAATCACATTCAGAGTTATCAACTTGGAGCTTTGTGCCCTAACTTTTTTTTTTCTTTCTTTTTTTCTTTTCAAATAGATCTAATGCTTTATACAGAGATACGTTGTTTTTATAGAGATCACGCTCCTGGATTATGTACTTAGCGTTTTAGTGGTCTCTTCATCCCCTGTTTAGATGCAAAAGGAAAGAAAAAAACGTGCTAGTTATCGTTACCGCTACCATGATCCTCAGATTATCCACTGTTTCATCGAAAAAAATAACGTAGTAGGAATCAGTAGATAACGAATGTTGGATGGTTTAATGTTGAAGTATACAGTCGTATGTTCATTAGTAGTCTGGCACGCCAACAGAAATTATTTTAAAGCATTTTTTTTTTCGCTGTCATATCAGTAAGTCGAACGTATTCTTAGCGTTTAGCGGAGTGAATCAAGCGTTCTTTGAAATTTTGAGTTGGCAACTCTGGTCATAAGTTAGATCTCTCTAGACCATCTAAAAAAAAAAAAAAAAAAAAAAAAAAAAAAAAAAAAAAAAAAAAAAAAAAAAAAAAAAAAAAAAAAAAAAAAAAAAAA
>BOPN01000642.1:335241-337741 GCA_017312705.2 Penaeus japonicus
CGTGGGTACACGTACTCTGACTGAGCAAAGTTAGGTCATAGGAAGTTGTGCAATACTCGCAATACCGTGCAATGAAAGAGTCGTAAAAATGCATTTTTCAAAAAATGGCAACAAATGATTTTTTTTTTTTTACCATATGATCGGATGACGAACGATATAAAAGCTGATTGTGATTCGATGTTTTTTTTTCTATTCTTTTCTTTTCTTTTCTTTTCTTTTCTTTTAATCAAGGGATGGAGCTATGCATTACATGGAGAGATAGAATAAATAATTGCATGGGTTGATAAATAGGCAGGTCAATAAAGAAAGATATAAAGAAAGGGTAAAAAAAGATAGATGGAGATATAGGTCAATTTAGATAGACAGATAGACAAATAGATAAATAGATAGTGAAAGAGTGAGAGGGAGCGAGAGAGAAGGGGGTAGATAGAGAGAAAGACAAAGATAAAAAGAGAGAGAGGGAGAAAGAAAGAGTCAGACAGACAGATCCACAATGACATAAATACAAAACATGAAAATATCTACAACTAGAAAATGGTAACGACAACGAAGACAAGTACGTTAATAGAACAAAAATAAAATTGATAGAAATAAACCGTAAAGGCGAACGGAAGGACGATAAATAGAAGGTGAAAGAAAATATAAAAACAGAGTAAAAGGGAATCAGTAAATAAGCCGAAAGAATGTCTCTTTGCTAACGATATATTCTTGAGTAAACAGGGTTTTTTTTCTCCTTTTATGGCGCCATTCAAAGATGGAGGCGATAAGGGGCGTGAATGGCCCACGGTGAGGGAGGGAGGGAGGGAGGGAGGGAGGGAGGGGGGAAGGGATGGAGATATGGAGGGAGGGAGGGAGTTAGAGAGAGAGAGAGTGTGTGTGTGAGAGAGAGAGAGAGAGAGAGAGAGAGAGAGAAGGGGGGATATAAGTATTTGTTATCGGTTATTTGTTATCATTTTTTGCTCTTCCTCTCTTTCCCTCTGGCTTTCTCTCTCGCTCTCTCGCTCTCTCTACCTCCCCCACTCTCTCTCTCCCTCCCTCTCTCTCTCTCTCTCTCTCTCTCTCTCTCTCTCTCTCTCTCTCTCTCTCTCTCATTCTCTCTCTATCCCTCTCTCTCTCTCTCTCTCTACCTCTCTCCCCCTCACTCCTCTTTTTACACATCTACTACCATACTCATAATCGTCTTCAACAAACTAACATTTCTTTAACACCATTGTTTAAGAAAAGACAAGAAAATGAATACTCCTTTGCTGCCACTAACACATGTCGAGGGAGCATAATCGCTGCCCCAGTCCACCGGCAGATATACGATAAAATTTTATTTTTTAGTTTTTAAGGTGTTTGTATAGCCATTCTGTGAGAAAATAAGCCAATGTGTGATCAGGAATAGATTTGTATGGAAACAAGGAGGGAGGCCTTTTAAGAAATTAAGAGAAATTAGATATTAATGATGGTAATGATTATTATGATAATGATAATAATGGTAATAACAGTAGTAGTTAGTAGTAGTTCTGATAATGATGATAATGATGACGTTAATGATCAAGATAAGCATAATAATAATGATGATAATGATAGTAATGATAATGACTTCAATAATGTTGATGATAAAGATAATGGTCATATCGATAATGATAATAATCATAGGATGATGATAATGATACTGATGAGGATAATGATGAAGACAGATGTAATGATAATGTGTATCAATAGTAATAATAAAAATAACGATGATTATTGCAATACTACTATTAATCATAACAATAACGATAATAATAAATAATAATAATGATGATAATAATAATAATAATGATAATGATAATAATAACTAATACAATGACAATGATAATGATAATGATAATTTTGAATTTGTTGAAAATCTATTTTTTTTCTGCAACTGTGTGTGTGTTCGCTCTGTGTCCTGTTCTGGAACAATGAACCAAAAAGTATACATAAGACCCCCTTCCCACCTCCTCCTCTCCCTCGTCGTCTGTACACCCCCCCCCCCCATCCCTCGCTTACTCTTCTCTTTCCACCCATTAACCGAAGAATAGGAAGACCCCACCCCACCCCTCCCCTCCTTCTCCCTTAATCCCCAAGGGCAGTGTGAAAGTAGGTCGAGAGACAAGAAAGGGAGAAGGAGGGGGTGGGGGGGAGAGCAAGGGGATAGGTGAAACTGGAGAACTTTTTTTTCTTCTTCTTCTTCTTCAGAAAGTGTTATTGTACTTATGAAATTCCCCCCCCCCCTCCTTGCACCCACCCCCCACCATCCCCCTACTTCCCCATACCCCTCTCCCCCTCCCCATTATCCTTCTTTTTCCCTATACCCCTCCTCCCTCCCCACCTTCCCCATACCTCTCCTCTCCCCCCTCCCTCCCTCTAACTCTCTCCCGGACCTTCACCCTGTCACCCTCCCTCTATCCCTCACCTTCCCCCTACACCTTCCACCCTATCCCTTTTCTCTCCTCCATCCTCCTTCTTCCCCACTTCTCCCCCTCCACCC
>BOPN01000642.1:342741-347741 GCA_017312705.2 Penaeus japonicus
TTATGAGCTTGTTAAACATGCATGGTTTGTGTATGTGTAGTATTGTATATGCTTATGTGTACAGTATTTGCTTATGTGCATAGCGACTCTTTGTGGATGAGTGTTTGCATTTCTGTGTATGTGTATTTGTGGAGGGGGGAGGGGGGGTGTTTGTGTGTGCATATGTGAATGTCTGAGTGTGTGTGTGTGTGTATGTGTGTGTGTGTGTGTGTCTGTGTCTGAGTGTGTGCGTCTGTGTGCGTGTATGTCTATGTGTGCATGCGCGAGTGTGTGTGTATATATGAGCTGATTTAAGCGAACCAAAACCGAGAGAGACGACTAAGATCAACCACCAACTTCCAAGTTTATTCAAACTTCACATATTCAGTTTTTATTTTGATTCTTCGTTCTTGTTGTTCTTGTTCCTTCCACTACGGACTCTGCCCCTTTCATAAAAAATGACAAGAGATTTTGAGATAAGGCATAATTCATCCCGGGTTAGAGTCAACAGATTGAAGTTTGTTGGTGTTCTAGGCCGCTTGTGCCTTGTCCTGTTTGCAAAGTTTTAATTATCTTTGAAGTATTTTGACATATTTGCTTGTTATTCTCTCTCTCTCTCTCTCTCTCTCTCTCTCTCTCTCTCTCTCTCTCTCTCTCTCTCTCTCTCTCTCTCTCTCTCTCTATCTCTCTCTCTCTTCTCTCTCTCTCTCTCTCTCTCTCTCTCTCTCTCTCTCTCTCTCTCTCTCTCTCTCTCTCTCTCTTCTCTCTCTCTCTCTCTCTCTCTCTCTCTCTCTCTCTCTCTCTCTCTCTCTCTCTCTCTCTCTCTCTCTCTCTCTCTCTCTCTCTCTCTCTCTCTCTCGTAAACACACCCAAATGAAAGTTGTAAAATCTCATTAAGGCCTGGCATTTGAGAAAACTATAGAATATACTATGATCATTATTTTAATAATCTTTTGATTTCGTATTGGTGACACGCCAGTAAACCAACACAAAAGTTAACATACACCAATTCACCACACACTAATTCACCACACACCACCTCACCACACACCACTCCACAACATCACTTTATTTCACCAACTCACCAATTATCAGCTGACCACACAACCTTCCCCACACACTAATTCACTCCACCAATGCACCATACACCAAACACACTCACGTATAACGGCAGTACTAATCACTCGTCCGGATTAATGAGAACTTCGGTGTCCAGTAAATCATTGGAATCACCATAGCAACTCCTATTAGCGTTAGAGCTTGCGGAGATCATGAGAGAGAGAGAGAGAGAGAGAGAGAGAGAGAGAGAGAGAGAGAGGAAGAGAGAGAGAGAGGAAGCTGTGGTGATGAATATATCAATCAACAATAAGCTGATAGATGAATAAATAAGATGATAAGGACGGGAGACACAAGGAGAGAGAGAGACATTCATTAATCAGTTATTAGTGACATTAAGGAGTAATCGTGCTCTCTGGTCTATGATCACGCGAGTATGTGTATACAACCGGATAACTGAGACAATATCTAGTGTGGAAGTACTCACACGGACAGGCACACATTCACACAAACGCATACATAAACACAAACACACACACAATCACACATACACAGACAAACACATAAACACAAACACACACACAATCACACATACACAGACAAACACATAAACACAAACACACACACAATCATACATACATAGACAAACACATAAGCACAAACACGCACACAACACAAATACACATACACACACAATCCCACACGTATATAGACAGACCACGACCACATAAACAAACACACAGCCAGCCACACAAACATTTAAGCAAGCAAGCAAACTAGCGTATACATTTCATGTAAAATGTCTATAACAACACAATAGCAACTTTTTCATTACGTATGAAATCAAGGAAATTATGAAATAATGAAAGTGTTTTGCGAATGCTAAATATTTTTGGGGTCAGCCTGTCAATATGAGGTGTCTCTGGCTTACATATGTCCACGCACTCACTTCCGGGTTAAATCTCATGTTATTTCAGGGCTGAATCTAATATAATTTTGTTTAGCATTTTTATTCATAATTTCTATATTACGGAAATGCATTGGGAGTCGGTGAACATATGTCGGTTTAATTAAACGCCAGTCCTCTAACAACTAGTATCGACACATAAATAAAATGATGTGATATGAAACGCACAGAATATAGACAGGATACAAAATCAATGTTATCCAAAGACTATTTGCAAAAAAAAAGGATAAAAGATAAAAAAAGATAAAAATAAGATAAAATAAATAATAAAAATAATCCATGAAAGAGAATGAATAATACTTCTACAAAGCAAACTATGTAATTATCTAGTATTGTGATATTACTCATTCTTATTCACATTTTTCCACATTAGTTGCAATAAATTCCCTCCAAAGAATATTCTTATATGCATCCCAACCCCTCATTATCTGTCGACGTAACACAAATTATATTCAGAGCACGATTTATCGACTGAATGAATGATATTTACTCACCACCTCTGAAGAGTGAGTGAACGGCTTTCACACCTGCGGGCGATACTCACCTGTGGAAAAGAATATGAATAACACATCAGTGATATGAAATAGTTATTTTGGATATGAACTACATATCAGCACATCGAGATAGATAGATAGATAGAGAAATGGAGAGAGAGAGAGAGAGCGAGAGCGAGAGAGAGAGAGAGAGAGAAAGAGAGAGAGAGAGAGAGAAAGAGAGAGAGAGAGAGAGAAAGACAGAGAGAAAGAGAGAGAGAGAGAGAGAGAAAGAGAGAGAGAGAGAGAAAGTGAGAGAAAGAGAGAGAGAAAGAGAGAAAGAAAGAGAGAAAGAGAGAGAGAGAGAGAGAGAGAGAGAGAGAGAGAGAGAGAGAGAGAGAGAGAGAGAGAGAGAGAGAGAGAGAGAGAGAGAGAGAGAGAGAGAGAGAGATAGAGAAAGAGAGAGAGAGAGAGAGAGAGAGAGAGAGAGAGAGAGAGAGAGAGAGAGAGAGAGAGAGAGAGAGAGAGAGAGAGAGAGAGAGAGAGAGAGAGAGAGAGGGAGAGAGAGAGAGCGAGAGAGAGAGAGAGAGAGAAATACAGACAGACCAGCAAACAGATAGGTAGATAGAGAGGCATAGATATATGAATATATAAATATATAGATAAACAAATATAGATATATAATCAAACAATCTAATACATAGACAAACAAATAGAATAAACAATTTGATAGACAGATAAACAAATCGAATAGACAAAAGTAGACATAAGACTCCCAACAATTTCCACCTTCCTCCCCTCTCCTTTCTGCAGCACTCAATATAAAAGAAACCAAAGAAAATCAAAGTCATCCACTCGTCCCGTTACCAAAGGGTCTCCTCCAGCATCAGTTTCTAGGATGAAGCGACACGTCTGTACAAAATATTCGTTCAGAATACCAGTGGTCGCCTGGGAATTATGAGCGTATATCTGATAGTAACCATCTGAGATAACCATCTGGATAGCGATGTAATATGGAAGAAAAAGCCAGAATTTGAATAAATGCGATCTTTTTTTTTTCTATTATGATTTCTTTTAGGTATTGTTCAGCGAAAAGAAAGAATCTGTGGGATGAAAGGAAGTCGGGAGCGGGAAAATTATTCCACGTAGACTTCCACTATACTCATCCCTGTTATCTGGATCCGCTCTAGATTTATTTCTCTCGTCGCTCCAAACTGCATCCAATCTAGAGCTATCCTTTCCATCTCGTGTTAGTGTGTAGGAGGCTGGGGGTGGTGGTGGGGGGGAGGGGGTGTATGTGTGAGTGGGAGTGTGTGTGTGTGTGTGTGTGTTTGTGTGTGTGTGTAAAAAAAAAGAAAAGAGAGGTGACATCCTTAATAATGACAGAAATTATCTCAACAAAAACAATAATGATTATAAATACAATGATGATCTTATTTGTAATGATAACAATAATAATGATAATCATAACGATGATGATAATCATAATGATAATGATGATAATAAAAATGATTGTGATAAGAACAATAACTAATAAGAAAGACAAAGATCATGATAATAATGATAATGATAATGATAATAATTATGAAAAAGATTATATCATTACTATTCCTATTACTTTAACATTATTGCAATTATCATTATCATAAGGATATCAGTAATGATAACCATAATATTAATGACAATGATGAGTAGTAAAACAAAATTAGAATTAACATACTAGTAATACATTTAATCATATTGAGTACATTGATAATAATAATATTAAAAAGGTTATCATCATTTGGCATGTTGGTAATGATGATAGAAATAAATGAAAAATATGAACATTTATAACAGTAATAACCATAAAAGCAATTATATTTTCACAATAACCTTAATTATGCGAACATAAAAACACTACATCATTTAAATAATTGTAATGTTCATACAAAACATTTTTGTTGCTACAGCAGATGTATGATTATAAAACTTGTATCATTAACATGAATTGGGTAATGTCACTGTCCTTGTATAATCATAATTAGTATTAGTATTATTTTTTTATGCACGTGTATGATACATATGTCTTTTTTTCCTATAGTTGTACAGGAATATCAAATGAGCCTGCTATTAACAATAGTATATATAACCATCATCACATTTCATCAAAAGGGATATAAAGATAAGAATAACCCTGTAGAAATAAACCATTTTAAAATTCTTCTTCAACAGCATCCATTTCTACTTCACATACTGCAGAAAGAAAAAAAAATCTTTAAAAGTCTCGTACTAAACCCGAAGATAAAATTCTATCTCACAAGTTACGCTCAAGTTATATGAATTTTCCATAACTTTGCAGTAAAAAGTTTTATCATTATAGCAACAACATTCTACCCCTTACTAAAACACTGTCGATAATCCTCCCGGTTACCATAATGCACGAGCTTCCAAAAAGTATATAAATATTCCTTAGTGTAGGTAAAACGCTGCATAAATATTCTTTAACTGAATGTTTCTATAGTTTATAGACACTTATACAGTAC
>BOPN01000642.1:360241-362741 GCA_017312705.2 Penaeus japonicus
CACTAATATCGACACTAATTATTATGATAACGATGCTAATGTTAATGATAATGATAATGATAGTGATATTGATGATAATGATAATAATAATAATAATGATAATGATAACAATAATGATAATGATAATAATAGCAATAATAATAATAATAATAATAATAATAATAATAATAATAATAATAATAATAATAATAATAATTATAATAATAATAATAATGATAATGATAATAATGATGATGATAATGATAATAATAATAATAATAATAATAATGATAATAATAATAATAATAATAATAATAATAATAATAATAATGATAATAATAATAATGATAATAATAATAATGATGATAATAATAACAATCATAATGATATGAATAATGAAAATAGTATGGATGATAATAACAATAAAGACAATAATTATGTAAATGATAATAGTAATAACAACAACAATCATAACAACAATATCAATAATGATAAGGAGCATAATGGTAATAATGGTAATATTAATAGTATTATGATAGTGATGATCGTAATATTTATGATATTACCCTTTTATATTTATATCATATGATGTAATATCATCTCTATTATCTTTAATTCATAGCTCATCTCTCATATATCTTTTATTATCTTCATTATTATTCTAACACTGTCATCATTAATGTTTAGTTTGTTATAGATAGTATTATTTTCATATTATCTTTAATGCTATTTCCATCATTATCATTACATTTTATTCATTTTTATTGACATTATTATCATTATCCAATACTATTATTGTTATAAAATTGATGATGATAATTTTTATAATTTTCCCTCTTGATAATAGCAATAGTAATAACATGATTACTATCATTATTTCTCTTTTATTTTTGCCATTCTTTTTATTTTCATTCCCTATCCAATTATTTTTTCCTATTATTAGAATTACCATTGTTATTAATTCAATTATCTTTATCATAACTGATACTTCATAACTGGTATTTTTATAATTGCCATTATCATTTTCATTATCATTACTATAATTATTATCAATTATATAACTATTATTATCATTATCATTGTAATTGTTTTTTTATCAGCATTATTATCATTACTATCATTACTATTGTTGTTGTTGTTGTTTTTGTTGTTATAATCCTCATCTTCCTCATTGACTTTGAGTTCTAGGGAATGGAAGCTAAAGTGAATGATGAAAATGATAAAAAATGAAGGGCAATGAGGAATAAAAAGAGAAGAAAATGATATAGGATTTACAATAAGAGAAACGGGGAACTAGGGAAGGAAAAAGAAAGAGCGAGGGATAGAGAGAAAGAGGGAGATTACAAGAGATAGAAAAAAAGGAGATTGCAAGAGAGAGAGATTGTGAGAGATAGAGAGAGAGCGAGAGATAGGAAGGGGAGATCATGAGACAGATATAAAAGAGGAGAAATATAGAGAGGGAGGGATGAAGAGAGCGAGATTGTGAGATGGGTAGAGAGAGGACGAGAAATAGAAAGAGAGAAAAAAAGGGGGGGGTGAGTCAGAGGTGCAGAGACTCTCTCAATCAGAGAGAGAAAAAGAGAGAGAGAGTAAGAGAGAGAGAGAGAGAGAGAGAGAGAGAGAGAGAGAGAGAGAGAGAGAGAGAGAGAGAGAGAGAGAGAGAGAGAGAGAGAGAGCCAGCATATTAGTGTAGGATCGACCGGTAGTGTTGAGGCTGCGAGGGACTTCAAGCTGCCATGCCCGTCCCCCTCCTCTACCTACTCCTCCCTCTCCTCCACCCTCCCTCCTCTTCCATCTCTTGCTGTTCCTCCCTCTCCCCATAACAGCCCCTCCCATCTCCCTCCCCCCCCTCCTCCTCCTCCTACTCAACCACCTCCTCCTCCTCCTCCTCCTCCTCCTTCTCCTGATCTCCTTTTCCCTCCCTCCCTCTCCTTCCCCCTCTTCACCCTCCTTCTTCCCTTCCCCTTCTACCTCCTCTTCTCCCTTCACGCCCTCCTCCTCTTTCTGCAGCTCCTCCTCTTACTCTTCCTCCTCTCCTTCCTCTTGCCTCCTCCCACTCTTCCTCATCGGTGTCCAATTCCGATCCCAGCTTCAAACCTAAAATAAAATTCTTATCCTCATTTTCATTTTTCTCCTCCTCTTCCTCCCCTTTATCCTACTATCGCTTACCACTCACCACAGTTATCGTTATCTTTAATATTATCATCAACATTGTCATCCTCATCACCAGGTCCCATCTTCCTTCTTTTTCCTCCTCCTCCTCTTCCTCCTCCTCCTCCCCCTCCCCCTCCTCCCCCTCCTCCTCCTCCTCCAACCCAACATCACCCCCGGCACCATCTTCACCTCCTCATCCAGTTTCATTGACACGGGTCTTCGCCATATCAACTGGCAATCTCTGTATTGGGTTGGCCATTTACCTGTCTCTTTGTGCATCTGTCGCTCTTCCCTTGTAACTGTTACTCTCTCTCTCTCTCTCTCTCTCTCTCTCTCTCTCTCTCTCTCTCTCTCTCTTTCTCTTTCT
>BOPN01000642.1:372741-377741 GCA_017312705.2 Penaeus japonicus
AAGAGGAGGGGGGAGGAGCAGGGGGAGGGAGGAGGAAGGAGGTGGAGGGGGAGGGAGGAGGAAGGAGGTGGAGGGGGAGGGATGAGGAAGGAGGTGGAGGGGGAGGGATGAGGGAGATGGAGGGGTAAGGGGCAGGGGGATGTTGGAAGAGGAGGGGGAAGGAACAGGGGGAGGGATGAGGGAGACGGAGGAGGAAGGTGGTGGAGGGGTGTGAAAGGAGGGAAGTTGTGAGAGAGAGAGGAAGGGAGGGTGGAGGGTGGAGGGGGAAGGGAGGTGGAAGGGAAAGGAGGAAGGCAGGTGAAAGGGGAAAGAGGAAGGGAGGTAGGAAGAGAGGGAGGTGGTGGGGAAGGAGGGAGGTAGATGGAGGGGGATGGCGGGAGGGAGATGGTGAGGGAAGAAAGGAAAGAGGTGGAAAGGAAAAGGAGAAAGGGAGGTGGAAAGGGAGGGAGGGAGGGGGAGAGAGAGAGGAAGGAAGGTAGGTGTAGGAAAGGGGGAGGGAGGGAATGGAGGGAAAATGAGGAAAGGAGGAAGGAGGGAGGGAGATGATGACGTAAGAAGGAGAGGGAAAAGGAGGTAGGAGGGGGAAGAAGGAAGAGGAGGAGGGAGAGGAAGAGGGCAGAGGAGAAGAGAGGTGGGGAAGCGGATGGAAGGAAACGGGGAGAAGGAAAAAGGTGCAAAAAAAGATAGAGGGAAGGGGGAGGAGGAAGGAGAGGGGCCCCAGAAGACAGAGGGGGAGGAGGAGGAAGAGGAGAAAAGAGGAGGAAGGAGAGGGGCGCTGGAAGACAGTGGGGGGAGGGGGGGGGGGGAGTCGTCGTCGTGCTGGCGCCTTGCAGTCGTTCCCAAAGTACTTGTTGCGCTTCGACCGCTTTTCGCCCCGCCTTCGCTTCATCTTCTTTCGCTCGGTACACCCCGAGTTCCCTCCCTCCTCCCTCCCTCCCTTCCTTCCCTCCCTCCCTTCCTTCCTTCCTTCCTTCCTTCCTTCCTTCCTTCCTTCCTTCCTTCCTCCCTCCCTCCCTCCCTCCCTCCCTCCCTTCCTCCCTTCCTTCCTTCCTTCCTTCCTTCCTTCCTTCCTTCCTTCCTTCCTTCCTTCCTTCCTTCCTTCCTTCCTTCCTTCCTCCCTCCCTCCCTCCCTCCCTCCAATGTTCCCTCCTTCCATCCCTGCCTCTATCATTCCATCACTCCTTCTTCTTTCCCTCCCTCTTTGTTTTGTTCCATCCGATGATCGTTCCTCTCTTCCATCTCTCAACCCATATCATGCTATCATTATAGTTAATTTTATTGTAATTATAACTATTGCCAATAAAGTTATAATTGGAATTAAGACTGTTATCATTATTGTCATTATCATCATTTTCATTATCCCCATTGCTATATTGTTAATACTAACATTTTCCTTATAGTTAATATTATTGCTATTATTCTTATTATCATTATTTCTTCACTTCTATCATCATCACCATCATCATTTTTTTATTATCATCCTTTTTATTATTAACATATTTATTAATATTATTATCATCATTATCATTATTATCCTTATTGTTATTATTAGCACTATGATTATTATGATAACCATTATCATCTTCATTATTTTCATTATTACTATTATCATCATCGTAATTATCATTATCATTATTATTTTTTTATCATCATCGTTATCATTATTGTCATTATCATTATTCTTTATGATTACTTTTATCATTATGTCATAATTATTATCATTATCATTATTGGCCTTATCTTCATCATCATTATCCTGAACTTGATTATTGTCATCGTTATTATTATTATCACTATCATAGATAATACAATCTTTATCATTTTCATTATCACTATCCTTGTCCTTATTTTCGTTTTTTTTCTGTTCTCATCATTAAAATATATTATTATCTCAACCTCTCCATTTCCGAAAAAAAAAAACTTATTGAAATCTTTTTGAGAATCTCGAAACCCTTATTTTAGGCTTGCATGGATCCTTCCATCTGTATCTAAATCTCTCAACCCTCTCTAAACCCACTTAAACTTTTCTTGATCCTCTTAAGTAATTGCTTTTCCCGCAGTCTATATTTTTTGTCGATTTTTTTTCGTTTTTTTTAAATCTTTTGGTACATTCTTTTTTTCCCTCATTTCCGGTCTTTGATCTTATTGTTTTATCTAACTAACTTCTTACTTTCTCCACATATTTCCCAAATATGTTCGTCTGATTTTTCATATCTCTTCTTTTTTTCTGATAACTCATCACTCATTCCCTTGTGTCCTATGGAAGCTCATGGCCAATTTACGCCCCATTTGCTTCATTTTTCATCTAAAAACTCTGCGGATCCATTACTCATCCTCGGGTTCTCAAGACTCAAGTTGTACCCAATAGAGTCAAGATCGTTTACAATCTTCATAAGTATCCGAGTGGAATTACGTCACACGAACAGCCACATATACCAGTGTTCACAGTGCTTTTGCTTGATATTGTTAACTTATTCTCTTAACAGATGAGAAAGGAAAAAAAAAAAAAAAAAAAAAAAAAAAAAGAACGCTAGATATACAACTAAGTAATCATTCATCTATATCCCAACAATTTTCATATAAAATTCACATTTGGCAAGAAAACCACCATCCTGAACAAGTCTTTGCTTTGTTCTACTAAAAATGTCTAGAGCAGTTTTAAGTTTCAGTGATACAGTAGACACTAACTGGCCAAACCACTGACATGAGATTCAATGAAAAACAGATTTAAGTCCCTCTAGAAGTTCTCGACAACCCCGACCTTTCGTAATAGAATAGAAATTGAGAACTTTGCTTTCTTACAAGCAAAAGAGTTAAGAGAAGAGGGAACAAGAGGAAAATATTTATCCGTCTCGTCCTTTAGTCTCTTTCTCTCTCTCTCTCTCTCTTTCTCTCTCTCTCTCTCTCTCTCTCTCTCTCTCTCTCTCTCTCTCTCTCTCTCTCTCTCTCTCTCTCTCTCTTTCTCTCTATCTATCTATCTATATTTCTCTCTCTCTCTCTCTCTCTTTCCGAAACTGCATGATCCAAGGTAAATATAGGCATGTTTAGCTACCACTGGAAAATCTTTAATGGGTTGTATCAAACCATGACACTCAAAATGACTATAACTCACAAAAACGTGTAAGGAATTCAAACATAATAGAACTACAATCAAGCAGCGTTGTCTCCAAAAAATAAAGAAAACAACTCAACGAATACCATTTTTTTTTTCTTTTTTTTATATATACAGGAAATTACGACCATTTGACCCAAGACACGGCGTTATTGAACATGATATTGGAACATGAGGCTTCTGAGGGGGACGTGGTTTATATGCCTCAGTGCAGAAATAAATAAGATATTCCGTAATATTCAACTCCTTCCCAAACAGCAAAAGAATATTTAATGCTGCCGGGACTTTCCAGCAAAAAATCACAGCCACTTCTTTTGACTTTACAGTATCTCTTTTATTAGATCAAAGGTATTTATTTATTAATTATGCTGTTTTAAGTGTGTAATGCTTAATGAGCCTAGGTTTATGGAAATAACTAATAATAACTAATAATTCTAATTTGTTTCCCTCTTGTCTCGTCGGCTCAAATTAATTTGTATCGTTGTATAACTGTATCTCTCTCTCTCTCTCTCTCTCTCTCTGTATCTATCTATCTATCTATCTTTCTATCTATTTATCTATCTATCTATCTATCTATCTATCTATCTATCTATCTATCTATCTATCTATCTATCTATCTATCTATCTCTTCCTTTCTCTCTCTCTCTCTCTCTCTCTCTCTCTCTCTCTCTCTCTCTCTCTCTCTCTCTCTCTCTCTCTCTCTCTCTCTCTCTCTCTCTCTCTCTCTCTCTCTCTCTCTCTCTCTCTCTCTCTCTCTCTCTCTCTCTCTCTCTCTCTCTCTCTCTCTCTCTCTCTCTCTCTCTCTTCCTTTTTCTCTCTCTCTCCTCCTCTCTATCTCTCTCATTCTCTCTATCTCTCTCTCATTCTCTCTATCTCTCCCTCACTCTCTCTCTCTCTCTCTCTCTCTCTCTCTCTCTCTCTCTCTCTCTCTCTCTCTCTCTCTCTCTCTCTCTCTCTCTCTCTCTCTCTCTCTCTCTCTCTCTCTCTCTCTCTCTCTCTCTCTCTCTCTCTCTCTCTCTCTCTCTCTCTCTCTCTCTCTCTCTCTCTCTCTCTCTCTTCATATTCCTCTTCCTCTTTCTCTCTCTTTCTCTCATTATCTCAACGACACCAAAACGTTCTTTAGCATCTTTAATTTCAATTTCAATTTCTAAAAAAAGGGAAAAAGGGTAAAATAAATATCTAAAGGAAAAAAAATCCTGTGGAAAATTATTCGAGTTTATATTAAAGGATTAACTACAATTTCCCAAATTAGGGATGAGTTCAAGTTGGACAATCTAAGTTGAAGCTCATTATTGTAAATAAATGAAAGAATAAGTATATAATGAAGTATTAATATTTTTTGTTTGTTTTTTGTTCTGTTTTAGGGGAAAGGGGAGGTAATGCACTTAATTAGTACTAGTAATATAGGCTACTTTAAGTATTCCCAAACAGGTATAATCACCAAACAGCTCGTATTCAATACCATCTATCAGATTATGAATCTGTTATTAGAGTCAACCACATTCAGTCAAATTTATTACAAATGGATATTAGATTTGCGTCGAATATATGACATCACAAAAGAAAACACAGAAGAGAAAAATCACTGAATGAAGAGGATAAAAATCTACACGCAAGTCTTTAAAAAAAAGTCGATAAGTTCCATTCCTTTGACAATTACCCGGATGTGTCCCCCATGAATATATTCCGCTTCTACTCACGCGACATCCAGCGTCTTCTACCGCTTCGGATCCTGCTTAAATCGCCTGTGGATCCTTTGACCTAAATCTCAGCCACTAAAGTCGTCTTCGCTTTAAGTCTGCTGCGCTCTTCAGCTAAGGCTCTCTTTTTTCCCCCGTCTATCTTTCTTTTCATTTTCCTGTGTATTTATCTATTGATATCTACGTAC
>BOPN01000642.1:385241-390241 GCA_017312705.2 Penaeus japonicus
ATATCTACCTTTACATACCATGCTATAGGGTTGTTGTGTATATTTTTTTCGTTGATTATGTAGACGTTATATATATATATATATATATATATATATATATATATATATATATATATATATATATATATATATATATATATATATATATATATATATATATATATATATATATATATATATATATATATATATATATATATATATATATATACATATTATATATATATATATATATATATACATATATATATATATATATATATATATATATATATATATATATATATATATATATATATCCAGTTACTATATATAGCATCTTGAATGATTTAGCGTTCAATAGTTTCCATGTGGTTATTCTGCGTCGTTAATCTCAAAGTTTGAATACTTGAACAACATAGCTTAACTACATAACTACTTCGCATTAATGTTCATCAAAGTAATATATGAATGACCTCATATTGGCACTTTAATATCATTTTCATAATATCAATAATGAAATACAATTATTATCCTAACCGTATTCATTCATAACATCACAGATACTGATCTAAATCTAGATATAAAGAAACTACATACCAATTTATAGTGATGATTGTTGTGGATATATAAATCATTATAAGGATAACATGAATAAAGATAATGTTAAAAGTCCTAATAATGATGATTGTATTGATATTGAAAATGATAATGATATGGGTAATATATGGGTAATAACAATAACGATAATAACAATGATAATACTAATGATCATGCTAATAATAATGATCATGATAATGATAATGATGATAGTATTATAATAACAAATTTAACAGTAATAACTGATGATGATAATGATCGTAATGATGATAATAATGATGAAGATAATGATAATGAATATAATCATAAGATATCAATTAAAACAGGAATATGGATAACAATGGTAAAACATGAGGAAAATTTTAACGATTAAAATGATGAGAATGCTGATGGAGATTATATAGATGATGGTGATGATAATGATGATTATTAATATCGTCACCATTGTTACTATTATGATAATTAGGCTTTTGAGTATCATCATTAATACCGTTATCATTACTATCATTATCGTTATCATCCTCATCAGCATCATTTTCATTATCTCCTTAAAAGTAAAATTTACTATAACAACAATGTTATTCCTAACAGAGATAAGATAAAATGAAGAAAAACAACAACAATCATAACCATAATGATAACATTAATGGTAGTCATTATGATAATGATAATAAATGTGAATAGCAAGAACAACATAAAAAAGTAACGATAAAGATAGAAATAATAGTGATGAAATGAATAGTAAGAGTAGTGATGTTATGATGATAGAAATAATGATGAGATTTGTTTTTGTAGTAGTAACGGTAATGATGATAATGATAATAGCAATGATAATGATGATCATTGTAGTGGTAATGATGATAAGGATATTGATAACATTAATAATGATAACAACAAAGATCATAATAATGATAGGAATATTGATGATGATAGTAATAATGATAATGCTAGTGATGATTATAATCATTATTATTATCATCAAAATGAAAGTATTAATTATGATAGCAATAATACTGATGGTGATAATTAATATAATAACAGTATTAATGATAGTAACAATAATAGTGATGATGACGATAATAATGATAATAACCATGATGATAATAATGATTATGATCCTAATGAAATGATGATGATAGCATAATAATTGTGATAATAATAATAACATAATAACACAATGGTAATTGCAGAATCAAAAAACAATATCAAACATATTTGGTTTTCTTTTTCCCTTTTTTTTCTTATTTTCGTAATATTTTTATTTTTTCCGGAAAAGTTTAATTATAACTTTATTTTTCGTTTCCACTTTACATTTTCCTGTTGTTTGCTTTTGTTGCTGATGTTCACTCACTCTAATTTTTTCTTTTTTTTATCTTTTAGTCATTACTATCTATCACATCATCTGTAACTGTCTATCTTAATGATTAGTTATCTATCTATTCCTTTGGATATTTTTCTAGTTATCTTTTTGCTTGTTTATATATATATATATATATATATATATATATATATATATATATATATATATGTGTGTGTGTGTATATATATACATATATATATATATGTGTGTGTGTATGTATGTATGTATGTATATACACATATAAGTACACATGTATGTTTATACACGTACGAATATCGAAAGGGCAAAAAGTCAACTCGTCGTGTATTTTTACGTTCAACATCACACACCAGACCCGTGCTGTCCGTTTTCTGCATGTATTTATTAACCTATTTACTTTTGCCTCTTAAACGCATTCCAGGAGACTAAGGCAGGCAAGGCTTATCGACTCCTGCATTCATTAACCTTGTTTGTATTGCAAGCTAAGGGCAAACAAATCTAATTACAGAATCTCTTTCCTCTAGACAAACTAATAGTGACTCAGAGGGAAAGTGATATATGATTTCCGGAACTTCCTTTGGCAACACAGGCAGACCTTACTAATTAAACGAAGCTCACAAAGGGATGGCAACAGCGGCTGCAATAAAAGGACCTCAACAACGCTAAAGAAGAATGCTTGCCCATTATAAACGGACTTTTCGGACAATACATACATCAGCACATATGCACAAGCACACACCCACACAAAAACACATATATATTCATACACACACACACACACACACAAACACACACAAACTCACATATATATGCATATACATATATATATATATATATATATATATATATATATATATATATATATATAAATTTATATATATATATATGTGTGTGTGTGTGTGTGTGTGTGTGTGTGTGTGTGTGTGTGTGTGCTTGCGTGTGTGAATGTGTGTGTGAATATGTGTGTGTGTGTGTGTGTGTGTTTGTGTGTGTGTGTGTGTTTCTGATGTTACATATTTTGTCCTCCATAAACTCAGTCATCCAAATTAAAACCGGACCATTAACCAAAATACTTATCCAATCATGTGCCATCACAAGAAAGCAACATTTCCCCCATCCAACACATTTCGAATTGCTCACTTTTTTCAGGACACAAATCTACACTTCAATTGCCAAGCTATAAATAGGACCTCCCACTACCGCAAAAGCAATTTCCACGCCCACCACTAGACCCAGGCCACTCCCCCTACAACGTTCAGTAAGCAAAGTTTGGGACCAAGTTTACTTAACAAGTCGAAGTTGGCAACACAAGCCCACTCTCTGACTGACCTTAACAACCCCGACTGCTGTGAGGTCAAAAAATAACTTATATACACACATGTGTATGTATGTGTGTGTGATATATATATACTCATTCATACATATATTCAGTACATAAGTCATCTCCAACAGCATTAAGATTTAAGATTCCGGTGACATAGTGTTTCCGGCGATTTCCCACTCCAGTTACTATATATAGCATCTTGAATGATTTAGCGTTCAATAGTTTCCATGTGGTTATTCTGCGTCGTTAATCTCAAAGTTTGAATACTTGAACAACATACCTTAACTACATAACTACTACGCATTAATGTTCATCAAAGTAATGTATGAATGACTTCATATTGGCACTTTAATATCATGTTCATAATATCAATAATAAAATACAATAATTATCCTAACCGTATTCATTAATTTGGAAGATCAAAAAGAAACTACATAACAAATTATAGTGATGATTGTTATGGATATATTAATCATTATAAGGATAACCTGAATAAAGATAATGTTAAAAGTCCTAATAATGATGATTGTATTGATATTGAAAATTATAATGATATGGGTAATATATGGGTAATAACAATAACGATAATAACAATGATAATACTAATGATCATGCTAATAATAATGATCATGATAATGATGATAGTATTATAATAACAAATTTAACAGTAATGATAATAATGATGAAGATAATGATAATGAAAATAATCATAAAATATCAATTAAAACAGGAATATGGATAACAATGGTAAAACATGAGTAAAATTTTAACGATTAAAATGATGAGAAAGATGATGGAGATTATATAGATGATGGTGATGATAATGATGATTATCAATATCGTCACCATTGCTACTATAATAATAATTAGGCTTTTTATTACCATCATTAATACCGTTATTTTTATTATCATAATCTTAATCATCCTCATCAGCATCATTTTCATTATCTCTTTAAAAGTAAAATTTACATAACAACAATATTTTTCCTAGCAGAGATAAGAAAAACAACAACAGTCATAATCATGATGATAACATTAATGACAATCATTATGATAATGATACAGATACCGATGGAAATGTGAATAGCAAGAACAACAATAACAAAACCAGCAACGATAAAAATATAAATAATAGGGATGGAATGAATAGAAATAATGATGACATTTGTTGCAGTATTAGTAACGGTAATGATGATAATGATAATAGCAATGGTAATGATGATCATTGCAGTGGTAATGATGATAAGGATATTGATAACATAATAATGATAACAATAAAGATCATAATAATTATAGGAATATTGATGATGATAGTAATAATGATAATGTTAATGAGGATGATATTAACAACGATAATGTTAATGATGATGATAGTAATAATGATAATGCTAATGGTGATAATAATTATCATCATTATCAAAATGACGTTATTAATTATGATAGCAATAATACTAATGGTGATAGTTAAGACAATAACAGTATTAATGATAGTAACAATAATAGTGATAATGACGATAACTATAATAATGATAATGATAATTGCAAACATAATGATGACAAATGTTGTAGTAATAGTAATAACAATGCTGTTGATGGTAATGATAATAATCACAATAATGATAATGATAATAATCACAATAATGATGATAATAATCAGGATGATAAAAATGATTATGATAAGAATGAAATGATGATGATAGCATAATAATTGTGATGATAATAATAACATGATAACACAATGATAATTTCAAAATCAAA
>BOPN01000643.1:7500-10000 GCA_017312705.2 Penaeus japonicus
TCCTCCTCCACCTCCTTCACCACCACCTCCTCCTCCTCCTCCTCCCTTCTCTTCCTCTTCCTCCTCCTCCTCCTCCTCCTCCTCCTCCTACACCTCCTCCTCCTCCTCCCTCAGGTATTCTGCCACTGATGATAAACTTTCGGTATTAATAGCAAGGTAAAAAGTTTTAATAACAACAATTAACTTTAGCTACAGTTGGATAGGTTCGAGGGGGTGGGGAGAGAGAGGGGGGGAGAAGGAGTAGGGTGGAGTATAGGGATGAAAAGGAGAAGAAGAGAGGAGGAAGAAAAAGAGGAGGAAGAAGAGAATGAGGAGATCAAGGGTGAGGGGAAGAATTAGTCCTCTGATGAAGGGAGGAAGAGGAGGAAGAAGCCGGGGAGAAAGAAGCCAGGGAGGAGGAGGAGGATGAGGAGGAAGAGGAGGAGAGGAGGATGGGAAGGTGGCCAAGCAGATTGACTCTCCTAAGAAATGGAGCTCGTATTTCGAACGGCGCCGGTAAAGGTCCATTCAATAAGCAGTGATATAAACGCCATTGGCCTTTTGAACTACTTAGGGATGGGGGAGGGGAGTGGGAGGAAGGGGGTGAAAGGGAGAGGAGGAGCAGGAGCAGGAGGAGGAGGAGGAAGAGGAGGGGTGGTAGAAGGGGGAGGACGAGGAGGAGGGGTGGTAGAAGGGGGAGGACGAAGAGGTGGTAGAAGGGTGGGGAGGAGGAGGAGAAGAAGGAGGAGGAGGAGGAGAAGGAGGAGGAGAAGAAGGAGGGGAGGGGAAGCGGGACGGTAAAGAGTCAGAGAAAATACGTGAGGCAGAGAGAGAGAGAGGGGAAACCCAACCCAGCCCCACTCGCTAGATCACTACCAAGGGGAGAGAGGAGGAATGGGCGAGCGAGCAAGGTCATCAAAACCTCACAATAGATCCTGACTTTAATATAATCAAGCTATAAGTAACCTCATCCAACCAAGGAAGTCACGGGGTGTGGTAGGAAGGGGGGGGGTAGGGGGTCCTTACGGCTGACCGCAACATCCGACGGCGAGAGCAAACAAGGTCAAAGGCGTGGCAACATACAACTAATTGACCCATTATCTAAAATTGACCGGCTGCATTACCTTGTATCGTAAAAAAATACTTTGTATATATTCATTTCAGCCGTGCAATCTCTCTCTCTCTCTCTCTCTCTCTCTCTCTCTCTCTCTCTCTCTCTCTCTCTCTCTCTCGTCTCAACCAATTTCAATATCATCCAATTACGTGATCACATAGTCCAGATAACTTTGAACAATCTGTAAAAGGAACATTTTTCATCCTTTTTTTAGCTCTTGTATGTGGGTGTGTGTGTGTGTGTGTGTGTGGAGGACGGGGGGAGTTATCAAACTTTTTTGCGAGGGCGTGTGTGGGGTGGGGTGAGGGGGTCGGGGCTAGGGGTTTAGACTCACCTCAAGAAATAGCTTGAGCCTCGACCCCTTTGCTCTAATGGCTGCACACTGCGCCCTCGATAGGACAAGGAATTGGCCAATTACTCAACCTCGAAATACCCGCCGCCTGACGCCAATGCATCCACGGCACGGAAACCTCATTAACTTCAGGCCGAACCGAGAGTGAGAGAAGGAAACATTTTTGTTTGAATGGGGGGTAGGGGGGGGGGGGGGGGGGGGGGGGTTTCGTGTATAAAATCGATCCCGACTTAAAAGATACCGAACTCGGTCAACAGCTTCCTGTATAAAATTCAACCTAGATAAAAAAAAAAAAAAAAAAAAAGTGTCAAACTCGGTCAGTATGAACTGAAGAATATACAAGATCGTTAAAATCCTTTTTTAGCATATCCCAACTTCCTAATTAACAAACAAAAACATCCTTTTACTAGATATTCAACTTATATCCTCTAACTCTTAAACTCCATATAAAACAAAAATCAAAAAGCCCGTATCCCGAATTAACAGTTCCAAACATACAAATAGACCGTGCGTCACCCATGCACATAAATAAAATTTTGTTCCCGCGCTCTCTTCCAATGATAAATCCCGCCAGCCAATAAACATGGGATACTCTGCCGTTCCAGCAATGTAAAATGGCCCCGCACGTGTTAATGGTCGAATTCCAGCGCTCTTTAACATATAGATTTGGCTACGAGAGTCTGCTTTTCTCTCCTGCTCTTTGCATTTTTTTTTTCTACTTTCTCTTTTTTAGTTTGTGATTTTTTGGGGGGGTTGTTTTTTATCTTTGTGTCTGGTTGTTTGTGTTCTTTGTCTTCTCTTTCTCTCGTTTTCACTCTGTCTCTCGCTTTCTCGCTCTCTCTTGTTCTTTCTCTCTCTTTCTTTCTCTCTCTCTTGTTCTTTCTGTTTCTCTCTTTTTCTCTTTCGTTTTCACCCTGTCTTTCTCTTTCTCTCTCTCTCGGTTGATTTTTTTTCTTCTGTTTTTGTTTTTTATCTTTGTGTCTGGCTGTTTGTGTTTTTTGTCTTCTCTTTCTCTCGCTTTCTCGCTCTCTCTTGTTCTTTCTCTCTCTGTCTCT
>BOPN01000643.1:17500-20000 GCA_017312705.2 Penaeus japonicus
GTGTGAAAGCCACCACCCGTATGTCCATGATCCCTGAAGAGGAGAAAGAGAAATCTTCCTCTAAACTTTTTCATCTCCCCTCAAATTTACTTCAAAAAAGGGACCTCCGCTCTCACTCTTTTAGGCCTATGTCTCTCTTCCTCGCTGTCTTTATTCATATATACTTATATACTTATATATATATATATATATATATATATATATATATATATATATATATAAGAGAGAGAGAGAGAGAGAGAGAGAGAGAGAGAGAGAGAGAGAGAGAGAGAGAGAATACAGGGATGGAAAAAAGGGGAAAAGAGGAGAAAGGAAGGGAAAAGAGGGAAAGGAAGGGGGAAATGAGCGGAAGGGAGGGGAAATAAAGGAAAGAAGGGGAAGGGAGGGGAAGGGAAAGGAAAGAAGGGGAAGAGAGGGGAAGGGAAAGGAAAGGAGGGGAAGGGAGGGGGAAACTGGGAAGTATCCTGACAGATGGCAGGCCTCCTGGCACGTGTTATGTCGAATCCCTTGGATACGCCTTTCTCTCTCTCTCTCTCTCTCTCTCTCTCTCTCTCTCTCTCTCTCTCTCTCTCTCTCTCTCTCTCTCTCTCGGTCGGACGCTCGGTGTCGGCACCAGCTGTCTTAGACGCGTACTGAATTAGATGCCGTTCATATATATATATATATATATATATATATATATATATATATATATATATATATATATATATATATATATATGTGTGTGTGTGTGTGTGTGTGTGTGTGTGTGTGTGTCTATATCTATCTATCTATATCTATCTATCTATCTATCTATCTATATATATATATACACATTTAACCTTTTTTTACTACTATTTTATTTGTTTAATTATGTTTTCTCTATGTTTTTTTAAAGTTCTTTACTACTCGTTCTTCTTTCTTTCTCTCCTCTCTTTCTCCCTCCCCCTTTTCTATCTAGTCCAAAGTCACTCTCTCTCTCTCTCTCTCTCTCTCTCTCTCTCTCTCTCTCTCTCTCTCTCTCTCTCTCTCTCTCTCTCTCTCTCTCTCTCTCATTCTCTTTCTTTCTCGCTCATTCTCTTTCTCTCTCTCTCATTCTCTTTCTCTCCCCCTTCCTCTCTCTTTCTCCTCTTCCCTTGCCTATCTTCCTACCACGCAAACCACCGACTAGAACAAACAAAAACCCACAACAAAAAGGGGAGAATAATCTAGGGAAGACCATAGGGGGGGGGGAGAAGGGGAGAAAGGGAGAAGGGGGAAAGGGGGGGGGGACTCGACTATAGGCTGGCCACAGGCTTGAGACGCATAATGACATTAGCATACCTACTGCCAACACGATCACAGGAAGCTCTGGTGGCACTCTGGGTTAGCCGGGGGGTAAGGGGGAGGGCACAGTCGAGGGAAGGAGGGGGGGGTTTGAGGTGTATGGGGAAGCGGTGAGATGGGGGAGGAAGGGTGTATGGGGAAGGGGTAGGATGGAGGTAGGGGGTCGTAAACGGGGAAGGGGGGGTTTATGGAGGCGGGGTAGGGGGGATTACCATAGAGGGAAGGTTGAGAAGTTCAGTTGGGGATGAGTAGGGGAGAGCAAGGGAGAGCAGAAGGGGGGCAGTAGAGGGGAGGAGTAGCAATTGAGGGGGAAGGGTAATGAGTGTTGTAAGGGGCAGCTGCCACGGGGATTGCCTTGTGGGTGAAAGAGAGAGGGGAAGTTAAGAAACAGGCGAAACAGAGAAAGAAAAAGAAAGGTCAAAAAGGGTTAAAACAACAACAACAACCTAAAACACACTTACTCGAAGCTGAAAAATAAATCCCCCCCCCAAAAAAAAAAAAAAAAAAAAAACGAACATCAATAACTAACAAACAAACAAGGTGGGTAGAGGAATTAAAAAAAAAATACCGTAAATCAACCGCCAGGTGCGCAGAGGCGACACAACGGCTAATATTCAAAAGCAAAGAGGGAAGCGATAGGTTCATTTTCTTAAGACGTTCATGGCGAACACGTGTACCCCCGATCTTCCGATTTTGTCTTTTATGGTCGTTTATTTCTCTCTTCTCGTTTCATTCTTGTTCGTTTTTTTTTTTTTTTTTTCACGTTAACCCTGTATTTTCCCCTGGTTGTTGTCTTTTTTCTTTATTTATTTTATCTATTTTTCTCGTATTTGTTTTTCTTCTTTTTGGAGCTACTAATATTACTCCGCCATCTCGTTTTTGTTGTTGTTCTAATCTGCTTATTTTTTATATTTCTTTTTCTTCATACTGCTAATCATTTTCCGCTTTCTTCTCTATCTCTCTTTCTTCTCTTTATCCTCCCCGTTCCTTTCTTCGTCCACTCCACCTCAGAACCTCAGACAAAACAAAACAATCACGGTTCACTACAGAGCAGACCCACCCTTTGACCCTACCTGACCTTCTCACCCCCACCCCCCCCATCCCGCAACCCTAATACTCTTGTCCTTCTCCATTCTTCTCCATTACCCTCCCTCCCCCCCTCCCCTCTCCTCTCCTCTCTAATACCACACCTATT
>BOPN01000643.1:25000-27500 GCA_017312705.2 Penaeus japonicus
AGAGAGAGAGAGAGAGAGAGAGAGAGACAGAGAACGAGAGGGAGAGAGAGAGAGAGAGAGAGAGAGAGAGAGAGAGAGAGAGAGAGAGAGAGAGAGAGAGAGAGAGAGAGAGAGAGAGAGAGAGAGAGAGAGAGAGAGAGAGAGAGAGAGAGAGAGAAAGAGTCTGGATGTGTTTATGCTCATCAAATATTCTAGGAAAATAAATTGTTGTTTGCTTTCCCAGAATGCAAGAGACGCGGAGAGTTTCAAAGACGCTATATGTATATGTAAGAGGATCATGTGACTGTTTCGTAGAATGCTTTTAAGAAGCGGGTGTATAAGATGGAACACCGCGGGCTGGGAGAGGGAAGGGAGGGGGAGGGGGGATATGGAA
Organism: Penaeus japonicus; assembly: GCA_017312705.2. Classification (NCBI taxonomy): domain Eukaryota; kingdom Metazoa; phylum Arthropoda; class Malacostraca; order Decapoda; family Penaeidae; genus Penaeus; species Penaeus japonicus. Next base: position 25,374 of record BOPN01000643.1, read on the forward strand.
GAGAAAAGTAGCGAAATAAAATGAAAAAGAGACGAAGGGAGAGGGAAGGAGAGGAAGAAGGAGAAAGAGAAAAAATAGAAAGAGAGAGAGAGAGAGAGAGAGAGAGAGAGAGAGAGAGAGAGAGAGAGAGAGAGAGAGAGAGAGAGAGAGAGAGAGAGAGAGAGAGAGAGAGAGAGAGAGAGAGAGAGAGAGAGAGAGAGAGAGAGAGAGAGAGAGAGACATACAGAGAGAGAGAGAGAGAGAGAGAGAGAAGGAGAGAGAGGGCAAGAGCAAGAATAAGAAAAAACAAAACAAAAGCACCCAAGAGCGACACAAAGGAATCCCAATAAAGAGAAGAAAGAAGACGATACAAGAACAAGTAAGACGGGTGCAAGACATCCCAAGAAAGAGGGAAAGCAAAAACACAGTAACAAAACTAAGAACCGGAAAAATGGGAATAAATATAAGAACAAAAAATATGAATGAATAAAAGAGTGAAGAATAAAATAAATAAAAGAGATAAGAATAAAAGTAACAAAAGGGCAAAGATACTTTACGTGACCGTCCACACTGAGTCATCATTAACCCATTGACAATACATCAAACGCAAAGGCATAAATCTCTCACGAACAACCTTACAAAAGGCCTACATGAATCCGGAACGCACGGGAAAATGATAGGCCTAGAGAGACATGGGCGGACCGGGGTATTTCCTCCTCCGAGAAGACTCCCACGCCCTCGGGAAGCTCCGAGACGAGGCGGCGTCTCCGGGGGCGTGACGGTAGCCTGGCGACCCTTACGTGCCGGGGACCTCCTGTCGGTCTGATGGATGGGAGACGGGGGTGGGGGGGGAGTGATCATGGGCGTCCTCGAGGGGAGGGGGAGGGGAAGGATGAAGGGATACGCAACGACATTTACGTACGAATGTGTGTCTGTATCGATGTGACTTAATTCATAATGCATATAACGACACACACACACACACACACACACACACACACACACACACACACAACCACAACACACACACAGTTAGTCCATATAGGTATATATGTGTGTGTGTTTGTTTGTGTTCACAAAGCCTTGAGAGAGAGAGAATGAGAGAGAGAGAGAGAGAGAGAGAGAGAGAGAGAGAGAGAGAGAGAGAGAGAGAGAGAGAGAGAGAGAGAGAGAGAGAGAGAGAGAGAGAGAGAGAGAGAGAGAGAGAGAGAGAGAGAAAGAGAAAGCGAGAGAGAAAAAAAAGAGAAATAGAAAGAAAGAGGCTACGAGACACAGAGAGAGAGAACGCAGAACAAGAGGAGTGCATCTCCTCCTTTCTCTCCCCTCTACCTACGCCCCCCCCTCCCCACTCCGCTCGACTCGTTTCCCCTTATAAGAGCAGCAGCAGATAATCTTGTTGCTCAGTACGACTCCGCTACCTGATTGGCTATCGATTTCCGGCCGCATCGTGACTACGTCTTCGAAGGTATGGATGGGTAAGGAAAGGGAGGAAGGCGGGGTTAAGAGGGAAGGGAAGGGAAGGGAAAGGAGGCGGGGGAGGTTGAGAAGGAAGGGAGGCGAGTGAGGTTGAGAGGAAAGGGAAGGGAAGTGGATGAGAAGGAAAGGGAAGAGAAGGGATAAAAAGGAAGGCAAGTGAAAGAATGAAGGGGAAGGGAAGGGAGGCTGGAAAGAGTGAGAGATAGGGGAACGGAAGGGAAGAAAAAGTAAAAGAAGGGAAGAGAGGGGAGAGAAGGGAAAGGAGATGGAAAATGGTGAGGAGAAAGGGATAGGATGGGGGAAGAGAAGGGATGGGAGAAAGAGCAAGAAAGGAAAGTAAATGCGATTTGGTAAATAAGGAAAGCCAAGGGAGAAAGGGAACTAAGGGGGAGGAGGGGAATGAGTAAGGGAAGGGAGAAGGAGAGGGAGAGGGAGAGGGAGAGGGAGAGGGAGAGAGAGGGAGAGGGAAGGTATGGCGAAGGTAGGATAAAGGGGGTAAGAACGGGAAGATAAGAGAGGAGGAGAGAGAGGGAAGGGAAGATGAAGGATATGAAAAGGTGAGTGAGGAGAGAGTAGGAAGGGGGAGCAGGGAAAGGAAGTCAAAGACGGAAGAAGAGGGATATGGGGATAATGGGAAGGAGGAGGAGAAGGAGGACTAAGGAATAGAGGGAG
>BOPN01000643.1:30000-32500 GCA_017312705.2 Penaeus japonicus
AGCGAGCGAAGCCTCACGTCCCTTAATAAGGTTAATTGCCGCGAATCATTATCGAGACTGAGGTGAAAATACGGGATATACACCCCCACCCCCCTCATTACCTTCTTTCATTTCCCTTTCATCCTAATCCTCTCTCTATTTCCCCTCCGTAATCATTCCTATTCATTCCTCTCCCCATACATCACACACACATTCCCCTCATAATTCTCCGGTCTTTCCTTTATCCGTTCTCATGATCTATTATTTTTTTTCCTCCTTCTTATTCTCGAAAGAAAGAGGAAGAACAAGAGAGAGGGAAGGAAGCTCCCGATCACCTTCATTATTATGGTATTATTATCATCATTATTGAATAATCATCATTTATCACTCACTGTCATCATCATCGCAATTGTTATCACGACCCGACTATGATTAGAAAGAAAGGAGAAACGGAGTAAATGACTAAATGAAAAGATTAACGAAAAAGAGACGGAGAAAATCAACATATAAAATGACAAACGAAAAACGAGACGAAGAAAAGGGATGAATAAAAAGACAAAAACAGAACGAAGAAAATGGATGAAAAAACGACATATGAAAATCAAAGATGTAAAAAAAACGAATAAAACAAAACGGCAACCATAGAAAGCGAAACGAAGAAAACGGATAAATAAAACGACAACCCCCCCCCCCAAAAAAAAAGCGAAAGGAAGAGAACGAATAAACAAACCGACAATCGGAAGGACGAGGCGGGAAAAGAGAGATGGAGGCAAAGTGAATGGATTCATTAAAGACCTCCAAAAGTTTGGTGAGGTAAGCGATCACCTGAAAACCTATTGGAACGAGTTGGAGAACAGAGAGAAAAAAGTATGGAAGGATCGTATAAGTAGGTCATCTTAATACTGTTTATGGCTAAAGGGAAGGGAAATATGACCCAACCTCTCGTAACGTTCAATAGACGACGATTAAACTATTATCTGATATTAAACAGATATATTTTCCGGTGGATTATTAGCCTGAGTTCTCCCGTACGTGACCTGGTTTTGGTGGCCGACTTCTCCCTTTGTTTCGTAATGCTGTTTTTGTGTTTTCTTTCTTCTCCTATATATTTTTGTATTCTAAAAAGAATACAAAGGTAAAGGCACAGACACAGACACAGACACAAACACAGACACAGACACACACACAAAGAAAGAAAGAGAAAGAGAGAGAGAGAAAGCAAAAGAGAGAGAGAGAGAGAGAGAGAGAGAGAGAGAGAGAGAGAGAGAGGAGTAGAGAGAAAGCAATAGAGAGAGAGACAAAGATAACAAGAAAAAAAAAATCAAGCTGAAGACAAAAATGACTATCCACCCGCAAACTCATCTCCCCGACATTCCCACACTAATCAAACCAAGAATGAAAAAAAGAATGAAAATTACCTCCGTGTCTCCCAGGAGTTCTCTCGCCCGGCCTTCTTTTCTCACAGGCCGGAAGCCGCGACCTTCGCCATTCCGGGCAAGGTCGTGCGGCTGACCTTTTTCGGGGATAATTAGTTTTTAGATACTTTAGGTATTGTTATTTTTCTTTACCTTTAGTTCTCTGTTTTGGAGTCATTTTTGGATCATCTTCGTAGCGATACTGTGTATCTTGTTTTTGTTTTAGATTCTTTTTTTATGTTTCTTCTTCTCCGTCTTTCTTATCTTCGTTAGTGCTTCGCTCTTCCCCTTCTCTTCTCTTCTTTCTTCATCTCCTTCTTTCTAGTTTTAAGGTTTTCTTTTTCTTTTTTTCTTTCCCTCTACACTCTCTCTTATGGGCTTCCCTCCCTCTATTAATATTCGTCAATCCTAATTTACCTTACTATCTTCCTTTCTTCCTCTCCCTTCTCCCTCCCTTCCCTCTTTTCACGAAAACATGTCCATTCGTTCTTCATTTCTCCTTCTTACTTCATCTCACCCCCCTCCCCATTCACCAATCCTAAACTACCACTCTTCATCTTTCTTCCCCGTCTCCCTCTTCTCCCCACCACTCCCCCTTTTATTATTTCTTCTCTCACTCTATCTCATTTGTCCTCCTCCTCTTCCATCTCCTCCCCCCTTCCCTCTTCATTTCACCCCTTCACCCCCTCTCCCCCCTTGTTCCCTTCAACATTTTTCCTTACTCCACCTCATCTATCCTCTTCTCCCCTTACCCCTTTCACTGCCCCTCTCCTCCCATCCTTCTTCGCTCCATCCCACCGTCTTCCTCTCTTTCCCGCCCCTCTTCCTTTACTTCTTCACTCCACCCCATTTATCCTCTTCCACCATCTCCCTCTCCTCCCCACCCCTCCCCCTATTCTTCTTCACACCACCCTATTTATCCCCCTCCCCCTTCTCCCCCTCCCCTTCCGCCCACCTCCTCCTCCACCTCACTCGCCCCCTCCTCCTCCTCCTCCTCTTTCCCCTTAAACCCGCACGATAATCTCTCAGCGGCGAGAGGCATTCTTTAAGCCGCGACTGTAATAGGCCTCATCCGGATGTGACGTCGACAAATGAGAGAAATGGGA
>BOPN01000643.1:40000-42500 GCA_017312705.2 Penaeus japonicus
AAACAACAACAAACATAAAATCTGTTTCGCATCAGTAACATCAATCTACCCACTGACGAAAGAAACGGACGGAAATATCCCTGTTTTCTGCTACAGCTTTTGATCGGCAGATTGGCACAATTAACGAGAACAACACTTGCTGACTGAATTTATTTCTGCTTTTACTGAAGGCTCTCTGCAATTCATTTTGCCTGAAATCAACGCTTTTTATTTTATTTTTTCCATCGAAAAGTGATATAGCTTGTGATCATTCGAAAACACATACTGTATACATGTTTGTATCTCTCTCTCTCTCTATAAATATATATATATATATGTGTGTGTGTGTGTGTGTGTGTGTGTGTGTGTGTGTGTATATATGTGTGTGTGTGTGTGTGTGTGTGTGTGTGTGTGTGTGTGTGTGTGTGTGTGTGTGTGTGTGTGTGTGTGTGTGTGTGTGTGTGTGTGTGTTGTGTGTGTGTGTGTGTGTGTGTGTGTGTGTGTGTGTGTGTGTGTGTGTGTGTGTGTGTGTGTGTGTGTGTGTGTGTGTGTGTGCGTGGGTATATGTATGTGTATGTGTGTGTATATATATATATATATATATATATATATATATATATATATATATATATATATATATGTGTGTGTGTGTGTGTGTGTGTGTGTGTGTGTGTGTGTGTGTGTGTGTATATACGTAAATATATATATATATATATATATATATATATATATATATACATATATAAATAAACATATATATACATGTATATACATTTATACACATATATACACATATATATGTATATATATACATATATATGGGTATTGGAGAATAAGTAAAAAAAAAAAAAGATAAACGAGAAGTACTCACACCACAATAAATATGGGAATGGAAGTAATGTAATTAAGAAATGACTAATGCAATTTATATCTTTCTCAAGAATCTTCCAAAATAACCTCTTCTTTTCAACCCCCCCCCCTCACCATTTTTCCTCCTCCTTCTATTTCTTCTTCTTCAACTCCTCTTTCTCTTCCTTTTACTTTTACTCTTCCTCCTCCTTTCCTTTTCCTCCTTCTCTTCCTTATCCTCCTACTTCTCCTTCTTCTTTTCCTCCCCTTCCTTCCTCTTCTTCTTCTTCTTTTTCTTCTCATCATCATCCTACTCCTCCTTTTCTTCCTTCTCCTCCTCTTTCTTCTTCGCCTGCTTCTACTTCTTCTTCTCCTCCTCCTCCTCCTCCTCGTTAATCCCCCTACACCATCAGATATTTCTCTTCCTATTCCTCCCCTCTCCTCCCCCCCTCTCCCCTACCCCTTCATCCCCCCCCACCTCTATTTCATCCAGTCGTTTCGCCTGTCCTATTATCCACATGAAACATTCCCCGACTATGAATGCGTCGTACATGCGCGGAATAAAACACACACACACATACATACAGACACACAGATACACACAGATACATGCGCACACACACACACACACACACACAGAAAACGTCAGAGAAAATGAATAAAGAATTTGACACCGGAAGAAAGGGTTGCCAGAGTTGCAATAACTCTTTTTTTAATCTCTGAGGGAAGAAAAGGGAGATATGCGCACTGAAAGATGAGGGGAAATGGAGGAAATCAGAATAACGAGGGAGGCGAAGTGTGAGTGGAATATGAGGTTATAGAGAGAAGGTGAGAGGGAAAAACAGATAAAGAGGTGGGTGGCTGAGATGTAGAAAAGACGGGAGAGGAGGAAGAGGAGTAGGAGGAAGAGGAGGAGGATAGAAGGACGATAATGATGATGATTGAGATGATGATGATGATGGTGATGATGATGATGATGATGATGATGATGATGATAACGATAATAATAATAATAATGATGATGAGGAAGAGGAGAGGGGGTAAGAGGAGAAAGAATAAACAAGAGAGAAAGAGAAAAATGAAAGAGAGCTAGAAAGAAAGATACAGAAAGAGAGAGATAGATAGAAAGAAAGATAGATAGATAGAATGAGTGAGAGAGAGAGAGAGAGAGAGAGAGAGAGAGAGAGAGAGGACAGGGAGAGAGGACATAAAAAAACAAACAGCAAAGAAAGATAAAACTAACACAGATGCATACATACATATGCAAATCAAGGAAAACAAAAAAAAAAAAAAAGGAGAAAAAAGCAAAGGGGAAAAAATCTCCAGGGGAAAAAATAAAGAATAAAAAAAAACACGAAAAAAACGCCACGTGTTCAGTATTTTTTCCCGCTCAAGCACTGCAAAAATTGTTCAATGTTCAAGAGAAGAATACTTCTCTCCAAGTGTCATTTTACATGGTTGATCTGTACTGCACATATTTTGTTCATAAACAAACAAAATGGTGGGATTGACAAGGGCAATATGAAAGAAATAGTGAAATTGATGTGTTCAGTAAAAGATTCATATCTGTTCTTCCTGGGCATCACTTCCGTAGTCGTCAGGCTCAGTTCAGTTCAGAGAGATTTGCGAAGACGTCGCTTCGCCCGGGCTATATGCACGAAGCGGGACAAAG
>BOPN01000643.1:47500-52500 GCA_017312705.2 Penaeus japonicus
AAAGAAGAAAAGAAAGAGGAAAAGAAGAAGAGAAAGAGGACAAGGAAGAGAAAGAGGAAGAAGAGGAGGAAGAGGGAGAAGGGTAAGAAGAAGAGGAAACGAATGAAAAGGAGAAAGAGTAGGCGGAGCTTAGGGGCACAAGCAACCAATCAGCGACCATGAAACGTTAACGTTGTCACATAGGAGGCAGATGATTGCAGGGTGATGTTGCCATCTGGTAGGGTTGTGTTTTTTTTACCCGCTACTGTATATCACAGAAATCAAAGGAATTTTCATTTCGGCGGTTTTAATTTTCTGAGAAGGAGGGAGGGAGAGGGGGGGGGGGGCAGAGGGATCTGAAGGTAAGAACGGGTTATAAGAAGGAAGGAGAGAAGGATGAAGATTAGACGATAGGAAAAGCATGATTGATAGGAAAACAGATAAAAGGACGAGATAGCAAGATAACGGTAATGATGCTCTTAATTATAGCAAAAATATAACAATGATAAAACGAAAACAAGATAACATTGGAAAATAATTAAAAACAAACATGGAAAAAATATATACAATACTTAATAAAGAAAAGGAAAAAACAACAACAACAACGTACATACACAAAAACAACAACAACAACAACAGCAGCAAAAGCCAATAACAAAAAAAAGAACAACAACAACAAACCAGAGGAACACTGAAAAAACACCTTAATTAGACCAACCTAAATAAGGGGAAAACATTAATAAGACCCCCCTAAAAAAAAATAATAATAATAATAATAAAATAAAATACACGCACAGCACAACCCCCCCCCCCCCCCATGACACACACGAAGAGTAAAGCAACGCCAAGATTATGCAAATGAGACCGAGAAGGAGCGTGCGACAGAGGTGTCGGCGGGGACGAGACGCAATCTAGTCAACAGGGACAGGGGGGGGGGGGGAGGATGGGAGAATGGGAAGGGAAAGGATGTGAGGGGAAGGATGGGAGGGGAGGGAGGGAGTAGAAGGTGGAGGAAGAGGGGGAGGAAGAGGAGTAGGAGCAGGAGGAGGAGGAAGAAGAAGAGAAGGAGGAAGAGGAGGAAGAGGAGGAGGATAAGAAAGAAGAGAAGGAAGAAGAGCAGGAGGAGGAGAAGGAGGAAGAGAAGGAGAAGGAGAAGGAGGAACGGGGGGTGTAGTGGGGAAGTAAGGGTAAGGATATATAAGGACGGGGGTTTGGGTAGGGAGGAGGGGAAGGCAAAGGCGAGAGGGTGGGGGAGTCAGAGGGAGAGAGGGGGTTTGAGAGAGTGAAGTGGTAGAAGATGATCTGTATGCAAATCCCCTGTCGCGCGTACACGTGTCAGAGAATTGGAGATGGAGAGGGAGGAAGGGAGAGAGAGAGAGAGAGAGAGAGAGAGAGAGAGAGAGAGAGAGAGAGAGAGAGAGAGAGAGAGAGAGAGAAGGAGAGAGAAGAGAGAGAGAGAGAGAGAGAGAGAGAGAGAGAGAGAGAGAGAGAGAGAGAGAGAGAGAGAGAGAGAGAGAGAGAGAGAGAGAGAGAGAGAGAGAGAGAGAGAGAGAGAGAGAGAGAGAGAGAGAGGGAGAGAGAGGGAGAGAGAGGGGGGGAGAGAGAGAGAGAGAGAGAGAGAGAGAGAGAGAGAGAGAGAGAGAGAGAGAGAGAGAGAGAGAGAGAGAGAGAGAGAGAGAGAGAGAGAGAGAGAAAAGGGGAGAGAGAGAGAAGGAGAGAGAGAGAAGGAGAGAGAGAGAGAGAGAGAGAGAGAGAGAGAGAGAGAGAGAGAGAGAGAGAGAGAGAGAGAGAGAGACAGAAAGAAAAAGAGAGAGAGAGACAGAAAGAAAAAGAGAGAGAGAGAAAATGATCAAGAGAAAGAGAGAGAGAAAAATAGAAAGAGATGGACGAACAGATACTTAAAATAGATAAACAAAAATTTGAAAAAGAAGAGCGAAAAAAAGTCGGAAACATCCCCCCCCCAACACACACACACTCAAAAAAAGAAAAAAAAAGGAAAACAAAAATAGAAATGACAACACGACTGACAGCGACAATCAGCATCAGTGTCAATGCCATCAACACAACAAACGACAACATCGTACGACAGCTGTTCATCCCCCCTCCCCACCTCCACCTCCCCCACCCTCGAGGAAAAAGGGAGAGTGGGGGGGGAGGAGAATGATTGATTGCTGTTATTGGTGTTGTTATTGGCATTTCTTTCGTTAATGACCTTTTGGTTTTGATTTGAATATGTTTTACTTTTTTGTGAAGTCATTTGCCGATATTGATATTGTTGTGGTTGTAGAGATGTGGTAGGAAAGAGACGGGTAAATAAGTATTTACTTGTTTTCAGATACTTGTATCAATTAAACACTAATTTAACTGTGATATGTATAATCATATGATATATGAATACATACACACACACACACACACACACACACACACACACACACACACACACAGACAAATATAAATGGAGAGAGGAAAACTGTGAGAGTAGGTGATTAAGAGAAAGAATAAGAGAGAGAAGAAAAAGGAAAGATGAACTAAGAATCTCCAAGATTCTTTATAACTTTCTTAAACCCTTGATGGACACCCCCTAACCCCCCCCCCCCCCGCCTCAACCCCGACACCAGATGTTTCACACAAAAAAGAGTGCAAAGGGAGGGAGGAGTTGAAATTTCCCTTTCAAGATTGCAGAACAGTTGAGAAGAAGAATAAAATTGCTTATGTGCTTTATTTGAAAAATAAGTCAATATATTTACTTGAATTTGACTTCTTTTCTTCTTTGTCTCTCTTTTTTATTTTTTCAGTTTTCATTTCCTCTTCTTTCTGCTTCCTTTTCCTTCACTTCTCTCTACACGCTACTCCTTTTCCATTTATCTTCATCCTTCTTATGTATGGTATATCTTATATTTCCGTTTCCACTACTGTTTTGTCTCTGTCTCTGTCTCTGTGTCTGTGACTGTGTCTGTCTCTCCTTCCCTTCGTTCTGTCCTCTCCTTCCTTTCCTCCCCCTCTCCCTCCCTTCCTCCCCCACCCTCTCCCTCCCTTCTTTCCTCCCTCTCTCCCTCCCTCGATTCCTCCCTCTCTTTCTCGCTCCTTTCCTCCCTCAATTCCTTCCTCTCTTCCTCCTTCTTTTTTCTTTCCTCTCTTCCTCCCTCCTTCCTTTCCTTCCTCCTTCTCTCCCTCCCTTCCTTTTTCTCTCTCCTCCTCCTCCTCCTCCTCCTCCTTTCCCACTCTCTCGATTCTTTTTCTCCGAGTCCAGTTATCTGTCAGTCTATCTGTCCTTTTATATTTTTGACTCTCATGATAAAAAAATAGAAGACTTTTACGTTCATTTTTATATCGGCTTGCATGTTTATGATATCATGATTTTGTTTCGAAACTGTTATATCTAGATATAAATATTCCGGCCAAATGTGGATAACTAATTACGTAAGTGCACCAATCAAATGTTCTGTTGTGTTTCCTGGAAAACAATAATAATTTCAAAATATTTGATTACTACAGATGAATGTAATCAACCAAGTGTTCAGAATCCAAATGTTGCTGTCGGGTTGTATAACATGCACAGTACTTTTACCTGTTAAAAACTATTTCCATCAGCGATATGAAATTAAATTGTCAATTTTAGAATGTATATAAAGTATCCCATGTAATGCGCACATACACATACATATCGCTCTCTCTCTCTCTCTCTCTCTCTTTTTCCCTGTGTGTGTGTGTGTGTGTGTGTGTGTGTGTGTGTGTGTGTGTGTGTGTGTGTGTGTGTGTGTGCGCGTGTGCGTGTATATATGTATATATGTGTGTGTGTATATATATATATATATATATATATATATATATATATATATATAAATATATATGTATATATATATATATATATATATATTCAAGTCACGAATCAGGTTACCGAGGTTTTATCTATGTAAGAAAGATTATAGCATGCGGTAATGTATTTTAATATAGAAATACAAATTTTACCTCCCTGACCTTGACTCGAACTCGGGTCCTCAGAGTGAAAATCCTGGCTCATAACCATTACACTACACGACCCACTAAAAGGATCATCTGACCAGGTGCCTTACAACCACTGTGGAAGCTACCTATATATTCTTAGCAGAGCAGTGATAGCAAGGTTTTTCAGACAATCCCTTTGGGCACTCTGCGGGAGTGAATAAGAAATTCAAGTCACAAATCAGGTTACCGAGGTTATATTTATGTGAGAAAAATGGTAGAATCCGGAAACGCATTTTAATATAGAAATACAAATTTCACCTCCCTAACCTTGACTCGAACTCGGGTCTTCAGAGTGAGAATCCCGGCTCATAACCATTAAACTACACGACCTACTAAAAGGATTATCTAACCAGGTGCCTTATAACCACCGTGGAAGTTACCTATATACTCTTAGCAGAGCAGTGATAGCGAGGTTTTACAGACAATCACCTTTGGCACTCAGCGGGAATTAATTAGAAATTCAGCTCCCCAATCAGGTTACAGAGGTTATATCTATGTGATAAAGATGGTAGAATGCAGTAACACATTTTCATATAAGGTCAGGGAGGTAAAATCTGTATTTTTGTATTAAAATTTGTTTCTGCATTCTACCATATTTCTCATGTATATATATGTATATATATATATATGTGTGTGTGTGTGTGTGTGTGTTTGTGTGTGTGTGTATGTTTGTGTGTCTGCGTGTACGTGTGTGTGTGTGTATATATATATATATATATATATATATATATATATATATATATATATATATATATATGTATATATATATATGTATATATGTATATATGTATATATATATGTATATATATATATATATATATATATACATATATGTGTGTGTGTGTGTGTGTGTGTGTGTGTGTGTGTGTGTGTGTGTGTGTGTATGTATATATATATATATATATATATATATATATATATATATATATATGTATATATATATATGTATATGTATATATATGTATATGAAGGGCAGGGGATAGCGGGGGGTCATATTGGGAGGAGGATGGGGG